>VOQJ01034823.1:0-10389 GCA_015052665.1 Apistogramma diplotaenia | reverse complement strand
ATTTGCTTTATTATCTGTTTGTAGAACATAACATTTCCCCCCTATAGGATGAATAAAGGAACCTCTGTCTTGTAAAGAGCTGCATGTGCACGCACACACACACACACACACACACACACACACACACACACGCCGACACCTTCATTTAAAAATAAATTCACATAATCATTTATTTGTCCAGAGTCCTTCATTAGCAACTGATGCTACACTTGCATCACACACACAGACCCACTCACTCCACAGCTACAGCTGACAGGCCAGCGGCCTGTGTCATTGTCATCATTGCAGTCCATGACAGGCCACTTCAGTGTGTGATGAGTGTAAATCCTGCATCAGCGCTGACTCCTCTCGCGGGCCTGCCACTGCTGGCACACAGTGTCACTCCTCATCATGTCCCCAGACAGACAGCTCACCACTTTTCCTTGTCCCACTGCCATTCACCAACTGCCTGGCAGCTTTTAGTCTGACCTCCCTCTGTTGGTCACAGGGATACTGGCGAGTAACTAATTACTCCAATGAAATTACCTTTTGTCTGTGTGTTAATCCTCCTCGCCTGCTCTGGGCAAAGCTGGAGACTATCATTGATCTCTGAATCATGTGATGCAGGATTAACTTTTTTTTTTTTTTTAAAAAGGTCAAATCTTCATCAGCTACCATTAAACATAAATGTAGTAGTTTTAAATTGAAAATTAAAATCAAGTTTTCTATTGCTTATAAGTTTCATACCCATCAGATTCAATTTAACGCTTAAATAGTTTCAAACATTTGCCCCGGACGTATGGTATTAGCTGAGGGCTGATTCGTTACTACTGCTCCCTTTTCTGTCAGTCAGACAGTATGTCAGACATGCTACTTAAAGCTAAGATAGATTGTCTTGGTTTTTTGTTTTGTTTTCAAATGAAAACCTGATGTACAATAAGAGTGGACATCATCTATTTTAACAGCATGGCTCAAGGCGTGACACGGTCGAACTGTCAGTGCATCATTTTTGCTCTAAACTAAACTATTTGAAGAAGAAGAAGAAGCTTTATTTGTCACATACATGAAGTAAAATTCTGTCTCTGCATTTAACCCATCACACATTTAACAGTAGTACCCACAGCACAGCAGGGGAGCAGGGGGCAGCTGAAAAAGCGCCCGGGGAGCAACCTCAGGTGTCCAAGGATTCAAACCAGCATCCTTTCAGTGATGAACCTTCTCCTCTAGGCCACCCACTCCCATTCCATAGCTTACCATGAAAGGTGGTGCAGCCTGCCATGGTTTACAGAGGTTGGATTTTTCCTCTATGCCAGGTCATAATGTCCATAAAATATCTCAATATCTCCTGAATGGATCGGGGAGAAAAAGCACAAACATTCATAGTTCCCATAGTATGCATCTAAATGACTTTGCTTATCCTTTGATTTTCACCTTTCCCTCTAGTGCCATTACTCTGACATTACCATTTCTCCAGGAAAATATCTCCCTACCACTACTTCATTGGCAGGAAATTTAGTACAGAACCGACATTCATGGCTCCCTCGAGATGACTTTGTATTAACTTTTGTGATCCCTCACCTTCTGTTTATCAAGTTACTGTTCTGCACTTCGGTGCTTACACTCCTTAATTTTAATGCATACGGTTGGCAGCATGCAGTGCACTTCAAGTATGCATAATCTGTATTATGACAGGGATGAAGCTAATAGAGTATTTAATTTTATGTATAACTAATTGCTTTCTTGATCAATCCTTTACATTTTCATTTGTGAAAGGTGGCAACCCTAATGCTAACGCTCGATGTGATCGATGTTAAATGTGTTGTGCTTTAATTTTGCGTATTGCAGTTTTGTATTATGTGAAGTTGGAGGCTCAACAAGTTGCAAATGTACAGCAGCTAGCATGACAATCACAGTCCAATGATGCAATCGACACAGTAAACAAATTTGTGTTCAACTCATGACTAATCAACTACCAGTAAAAGCAATGCTAGACAGACTGCGCTCTCTTAAGCCGTGTCCACACTGGAAGCAATTTGCGGTAACATGGCAACAAGGGACCATAGAAAGTGAATGACTTTTGGTGACTTCAAGCACATCATTCATAGATCAGTGATGCTCTGTAGCTTTGCTCAGAAATGACCACTGATGATGTGAAGTGGATCCAAGATAAACTTTTCTCAACTTCCAGGCAAGAGACTGAAGCGTCTACAGATGCATTTTCTTGATTGCACAAAATGCTGTTGGTTGACATGTCAGCTGGTATTAAATACTTTAGCAAGCGGCCGGCCATCAGCTTCAAATCAATGCATGATGAGTAAGTCACTGAGGAAACAGCTTTCCTGTTACTATGACTAGTTACTAATAGGGGTGGAAATATTTAAAATAAGGACTAGTAGAAAAATATGCTACATTTAAACATTTTATTTCAACATTATTTAATCATTTATTTATTTCAAATTTAACCTTCCTCAGAAATGGCAAGACAGCCATGAAAAACACTAAAAAATATCCTTATCCTTAGCCGATATATATTAGTGCTAGGCACTAATGTGGAATACCTTTCCATAGTGGTCTTTTGCTGCAGTCTTGCAACAGTAGATGCTGGTTGCTAACGAACTCGGCTGTGCTCCAAAGGTGGGATCAGCTAAGGTGGTAAAACAAGTTAGTAGTATTGCAAACATTGGTCTGAAAAAATCCTAAAAACTGCCATACTGGTGAGCTGACCTTTGCTTTTTTATTCACAATTTCTTCGCTCGCTGTCGCGCTCATATTCCACTTTTCACCATGCGTCTCACATCATACCTCTTAAAGAAAGTTACACAAACAAGAGGGCGTGCACGAGATAACAAGGTGGCGCAACCAAGTTTGATACTGCTCCATGATTGGCTATTAGCGTGTCACTCCATACGTTGCTAGGCACCAGAGGACCGACCAGCCAATCTTGCTTCACAAGCGGGTGCATTTAAAGCGGAATCTTTGCTCTGGTTTATTCCAATGAAAAAAAAAATTGAACGTTCTATCGAGCGCATTTTCTATTGATATTGATTACGTGTCTATTGCAATACATGTCATTATCGTTATATCGCCCAGCCCTAGTTACTATATTAATTTTCTGTGTTTTGATATTGAAGGGTTCCATTTCGTACCTACTAGGACATCCTTTCAAAAAACACTGAATCCATACAAAGCACTGTAGCTTGCCTCATCAACCTGTTCTGTCTGGCCTAAATACAGAATTAGTATTTAGGCCAGAATTCGATTACAGACTCACATTAACATTGTATACTAGTCATTTTTTGTTAAGCCCTTTACCTCACTTTCATATACCTTTCCTGCCTCTGTTGATTTCTTAGGCTGTACCATCCGATTTCCCAAAAGAGCCTTTGTGCAAACCACTTTCATTTTATTGTGAGCTGATGGCGTCAATGCTCAGATGTTTCATGGAAACCAGGTCGCTGAATTCTCTATGGAACGCACACACACACACACACACACACACACAAAGAAAAACACGCACGCACATATTCACATACACCTACACGTGGTTTAGGGAGTCTATTTTAATGGGAATTCATCAAGCACTTATTTTTAGTTGAGGGCAGTCACTTTACTGGTAATACAGTGTAGTAGCTGCTGCCAGCTCGCAGCAGTAGGATTCCTTTATCCATATTGCAGAGCAGGAATCTCGCAAAAGACAATTGATTATACACCATCTGTTACCGAAGTCTTGTCACAGGGGTCTGTGGCAACCCGAACTGTAATGCAGTGTTTTTAGACTCAAATACAGGCAGCCACAGACACGTGACCAGTAAAACTTTATTAATTGTCTCTGTATAGTTCACAGTTGTAATCTCTGTATGGCTCTTGGGTGGATCACATGACATTTGTTGTCATTTATGCAATTCAGTGCTCTAAAATTCTTTTCTTTTTTTTTGTTGCAGCATGTTAATTTAGCAGTAGCCAGTGTTAGCCAGATCTACATATTTTCCTGCTGTAAATCACAGAGACAATGTCCATCAAGATTCCCTCACAGTCTGGTATTTTATGTGTCCACTGTTTATTCGATTTCTCTTGAGTTCCCATCTCTTTCTTTGTAATCAGTTTCCAGAGTTTGGATCACGTGCACAGGGAAACTCCCCAGTAAAATGGATCATTTAACAAAATTAAAGAAATTACACATTAAATTTCAGGGTGGTTATTTGCATGAAATCAAGGGAAATGTTTAACTCTGTTCAAAATCTTTTTTATTACTGCGTTTGCATTAGATGTTTATGAGAAATAGAGTACAGTAATTTATGCACAACAACATGTTTATTTGAATAGGACTGGTCTGTTTTGGTGACTCTGGGCGATCAGGACTATCCAGCCTTCAGTCAGCCAATCCACATGTGTCTCGTGGTTTTTGCTACTGTGTGTTCATGGAGTCCAGGTAGCTTCTTCAACCACTAGATGGAAATCATGTCAGGGTTTAGTGCCGTGCAGCTCTTTATATTTTCTTGGATGTCGCTGTGTGCCACTGCGATCTGATAGCTGGCCGACTTCCCTCCATGCTGCCTTGAGCTTACTCTTGCACTTCTTTTCCATGGAGGGCACTGCTCGTTGTGGCTATTGTCCATCTCATAGCCAGTCATCTCAAGGATCACTGCTGCTACTGCTGCATCGGTTGGTTGGTTGGTTGGTTGGTTGGTTGGTTGGTTGGTTGGTTTCAGAGACGTATTCACATCTTTGTAGTCTTTGTAACCGGCACCAAGGTCCCGGGTTTCCAGCTTAGCCATTACAGTATCTTCTCCTTCAGGTCAGTTGCTCTTGTATTCAATGCACCAGATATTATTGGCTTGGTACCCAATCTTGGAGTGTGGTGATGATCACCCTTGCTGTAGCATTTGTGTTGTACCTCCTCAGTCTCTAGTTGCAACAGCAGTTGCTTCTTGTGGATGTTGGAACACGGAGCTACTACTTGTTTCACTGTCAGTATGGATGCTGGCTGTCAAATAATCCATAGGACCCGCATCCGCTTCATGTAACTCCTTTGACTGGATGACTCATATTATCAGGCAGGGTTGGGCAGCATGGGGAGCCTACCCTGGGGTAAAGTTGCGTGGCCTGACTGGGATTTGAACCCCGGCACATCAAAATCCATAAACCTGACCAGCGTAGCACCTGAATGCTGTGCCCTCAAGGACAGTCAGCTGTCTTTTTGTTATATCAGAAATACAAACTGAGTTGTGAGTGACACAAATAGAATGAAAGCAGTCTCTTGGAGGAGCTAGTGGAGGCTCCCTGTAGTTACAAAACATTTGATTAAAAAGGGATTTTTCAGTATTCAGTATTGTTCATTTGGATGTTTATGTTGATACAAATGTCAAACAATTAAATAAAAAATGTGAAAGGTTCTTTACATAGGAAATATGTTTCACTGCTGTTACACTTTCTGTATATATCTGTGTGTTTCACCAAAGCAGGCCGAGAACTGGGCTTTAAAAGCAGACTTTTCAGCACCTGAAAGCACAGAGTAATTGAGTCATTAGTTTTGATCAAGGACCCTATCAGCCTCTTACAGATATATTACGGTCATTTTGTAGCACGAGTAAAAGTAAGTTAAATCCTCTTGGTTTTATTCTTTAAAATCAGTTTCCCTCGAGGTTACTCAGCAGAAGAAATTCCTCTCATGTTGAACGAAATTAAGTAGCACTTTGAATTTAACTAAGAAGGAAATGGAATTACACATAATTGACTGCGATTGAGTGTGGCTAATAAAAAGAATTATCAAATTAAAATGTTTTTAATCACATTCCCTCTTCATTCTGCATTATTCCATATAATCCATGACCCACCAGCCACAATCAAACATCACTATTACCTTATTCACTCAGCTCCTCACACCTGCACCAAATCCCATTGATATGTACAAGGAAGCATTGATTACATTTTGTCTTTTCACTTAATCCCGCTGGGTACATGAGCCATTAATGTTTAAATCAAAATCAATACATAACTTAATCATTCAAACTCATCTCTAATTTGTTTGTCACAATCGATTGCTTTGGCCTGAGCGTGTTGTCTGCCCCTCTCCCCATCAATTAAGGTCTGATGTGAGCAGACTATAGCTGCTGGATAGGAGGGAGGGGGGGTTTATGACCAACCCTGCTGACATTATGATCTATCAAATGTTATGACCTTGGGGATATTAAGTAGAACTAATAAAGAAGCAGTACAAGTAGAAATGAAACGACAGGAATGATTTCTCATTCCACACACTGCTTGTTCTGGGGAATATAATTAGAACACGGGTGATCCTCATTTACACAGGTACGTTTATATTACGAAGATATCATTTTAACATATTCTTCCGCATGCAGGATTGCGGCTGCTATAAATTCTCAATCTCATATATAATACATACATTCTCTTTCAAGTCATAGCTCTGCTTAGACTAAATCTGCTTGATGACTGAAGTGGCAGCTATAAGGGCGCTTAAGAACCATCGCAGGAGTGATATCAAAGAAATTGTTCCATAGCTCAAACAGACTGGTTGATTCAGATTCTAGTCAAAATCCTTGACATTAATTAGTATTTTGTAAGAGAGCTGGAAAAACTGGGTTGAAGAGAATGGGGTTTTGAATTGGCAAATACAGTATTTTCCCCTCAATGAAAAGCCTTTTACAGTGTGTTACTAGAATGAGCCTCTGTTCTAAGAATACTTCGAATGTAAGCAGCTGACGGTAAAACTACAACTCAAAGCCTCAGCTTCTTGACAGCAGATGAAGCCAATTTGATACAATGACAGCAAAGCATCTCGTGTAAGAAGTCAAATAATAAAAGTAAATAAATTAAAAAATTTTTTAAAAAAGAAGTCATCTTTTTAGCACGGATCCTTCCATCTGTGGCGTTCCAATGTGAAAATGCTGTGTCAGCAATGGTTCAAGCAGCATTTATGGTTTGTATAAAGCTATCCTGTGACCCAACTTAAAAACCAAATCTGTACTGTAAACATTGCTGCAATGCTGCCCTGAGGACACCACAGTCCACCTTTGCTCAAGATAATTTCAGACTCGTCTCTTATTAGTCCGCTTGAAAGAAATTAAATGAAAACCCGCCTGCGTCATTCACAGGTATTGAAGTGTTTTCTTCCAGCAGCTCGGGGATCAAAAAAACACAATGTGATGTCAGTGTTTTGAAGGCTTTAAGGCATTTAAGTGGTGCTAACAGGAAGAAACATCTTTGCTATTTCAATAACAAATAAATCGGCCTCGAGGCTTCTCCAACTGCAACTCCAAATTTGGTGATTTGGGGACTTCAGTTAAATGATTACAAAATGCCATTTAAGAAATCCCAATCAGCATTTGAGGTTATCAAAATCCATTTCAAAGCTCAGTGTGGTGCACCTGAATAGAAAGCTCTTGATAGTGACGACCTGCTCAACTCTGACCCCTTCGTCTACCAACTTCATTTCCCCTTCCAAGGTGTGTAGAGGTCTGTCTGTGTGCTGGATGGAAGTCATTCGCTTGGAATATGGTCGTAAATCTAAAGCACTGAAGCCTTATGAGGAATGCAGGGTTTATCAGCAAAATTGACGGATCTTTTTTTAACTTCAGTAGTACACGCCGCACACAGTGAAGAGGCTGATCGTGGTGCACTACAGATTTAAGGTTCTGTCATCAGCATGAAACCAAGAAGAAAGTCACTGACCTGCATTGCAGACATTCGTTGGTTATAGTGACATCATGTTTGAGAAATGAGTCCTTATTGCAAAATGTAAACTTATAGGCCTTGAACTTTACTCTGACAGAATATATTCAGGTACCCAAAGCTCTGTGGTTTTTCTTAATTAAAAATAGTTCCATCTTCTTAGTGTGTCAACTTAACCAACATTGTAAGTACAGTTGATGATGTAACATCCTGACAATTCTTCCTTTTTAGAAGAATGGTTATTATAAAATTAAGGGAAGAAACGGGGGTTTGTGGGAATCTGTTTGTTTTTTAGAAAAATCAAATCTAAAAAGAAACAACAGAAAAATCTTTGTAGGTAAATACAAAATACAATCTCACCTCTAGTATCAAAAGCATGAGATTTACAAGATAATTGTCAATTTGTTTGTTTAAATATTTCAGATTCTGAGTGGGTGTTTATTTAAATAGCATTAATTATTCTCTTTAAAATGTATTTTTAGGTTTAGATTGAAAAAATTACCCCAAAATGGATTTTGACTCACTGCATCTGTCTCCTCAACATGTTTTCTAATGTGTTGTAATGTGTGAATTCAAGAACACCTCAATTCTGGTTGGAAATGCATATATGTTACACTACTGTAATACTTTTTTTCTTGTTTTAGAACGGTTATTGGTCTCAGTCACAAAGGCCTAGAGAGTGGTCGGTGAACCCCGGTAACCTCTGGCTGCCAGAGAAAAATGTGTAATCCATAGTTAGTGGATGCTGGAGATTCCTGACTGTTGCTAGGTGAAATCAGTCACAAAGAAATCCACGGGGTAAGATAACTGTTAATAAAAAATTCATGCGTAGGAGTCTAAATTCGTAAATGTAAATCAATAAACATGTATAAATGTAAGATTTGTATTTGTTCTGTGTTTTCCAAATCATACATACATGTGAAATCAGAGGTTTTATTTCTGACAATGCAAGTTTACAAGTTACAAAGTTACAACTTTGCAACAATACAAGTTGAAATCACAACTTTACGACTACAAATCAAAGCTGATATTACGCACGTGTTAAAAGACAACATTCCCACCTTAGTTTGACGCACTCACCAACATCAAATGTGGAAAAAAGGCACAGAAGAAGGTTTTAATAGCTCTTCACACCCATGCCGCAAGTAGTTGATGATTTCTTGCAGACAATTTGGCATCTTCTATGCAAACTGCAGCCAACCTTGACAGTATGTTAGCAGCCAAAGCATTTGCAAGGTGTAGCACAATATACCTCTGTGCAAGCAATTAATTCTAGTGACTGCCAGAAACCACTTGCCAACCAGTAGGGAATAACAGATTTTTCCCTAGCAACTGGAATTTTTCAGTTTGGGAATTATAATTTTTTGTTTCTTTAAGTAATGAAAATAGAAACCATCTGAGCTTCAGCACCGCTTAGAGTAGTGATCGTCACACTTTGCAGTGGCTGTGTGTCGCATGAGGGAAAATTGTAATAATGTGTGTGTGTGTATATATATATATATATATATATATATAATTTATTTATTTATTTATGGTGTATTGATCTCCAAGATTTAGGAAGCAAATGGGTAAACGAAATGAAAATGGCTCACTCACAGATGATACCTACTACAGCATGTGCTTTAATTGGAGACGTATCTGTTGAGAGGCTCTTACTAAGATGTGAGTTGCCTGAACCTTTACAGATAAAAAAATTCTATCTCTCTCTTTTCACTTCTAACAACCCCAGAACCCATCTGCATTCAGAAGGTGATGGAGAGATATGGCAAGTGAAGTTAGAGGCGGTCTGGCAGGGGCAATGAGCAGCGGCCTTCATCTTTGAGTGAAATCGATTGCTTGTACAAGTCAAGGGAAATGAAAGAGATCTGACCACCCTTGGATTGGGTAGATCACTCACAGGCAGAATCATAACAAGTGATAGAGCTTATGGCCGGAGTGTGTGTTTTAGATTGATCAGGTGTGTGTGTGAATGGTGATGGGGAGATATTTTATGTGTGTATGCTGTGTATTCTTTTTTTATTTGGGGGGGCTGTGGCTGAGCATCAAATCTGATATGCATTTTTTTAAGATTCATTTTTAAAATATGTAAATAAAACATCACACTGCTGATTGAAGTCATTTTAAGATTTGTGGATCGTGCGCAATAATTATTTGCATGACCAATCAAATTCACAGAAGGAAATGATTGCATCAGCATCTTAATGCTGTGAAATTAAAGTTGTTAGCATGCAGCAGACTAAGAGCCTATTGCGTTATCAAACAGTGTTTGAAATCCCGTATCGTAATGGGGAGACCTCCCCAATTTATGCAATGATTTGCTAGATACGAAGTGGTGAGAAAGAGGCAGGTTTGAACTTCTCTCTGTAGTCCTCACTTTTCTACACACAGTTTAAAGAAAACACTATGAAAGCCTTCAAGAAAGGTTGTTTGAAAGAGAGCATTCATTTTTATTTAAATGAGTCTAGGTGAACTCGGTGACTCAGTACAAATCAAACTGAAATTGGCAATTTGCTCAAATGCATGGATGCAGGTGTTTGATACTGTAACTATTCTTCTTTAGAGACAAAGATCATCACGGAAATATAAAATTAAAAAATAAATTAAATGGTTATATTTATTCAGTGATTTGTATTTTAAAGTTCTTTTCCATTTAAGTTCATCGTTTTAGATTCATTTTTTTCAAAATCGCTGAATTTTCGCATTTACTGTTCAAATACTAAG
>VOQJ01034817.1:0-13585 GCA_015052665.1 Apistogramma diplotaenia | reverse complement strand
CCACTATGAGCAATGCTGTGGCTGCACACCAGGGATCACAGCAAGTTACATGGCTTATTAAAAGAATCAGATTACAACATTTCCATTTGTTTACTTTTAATATCAGTGATTTGGCCCACTTAAAATTAAAAAAAAAATCTTGTTAATGAGATGTGGATTATGTTATATGTGAGGGTCCTCCTCTGGAAGAAATGAGACATTACATCTTTCACGCATAACTTTTTGTTCACATAAAAACATTCAAAATTTGTGCTTCTGATACCATATAAATTCCTGTAACTTTTTATTATTTTTTTTAGCATTTCTACTACCCATAAATTATGTAATAGTAACAGCATTTCATGATTAATGTCCATAAATACATTTTTAAATAAATGTCACTAGAATATGCACAAATCTGACTTAAATTTTACCCACTTAAATTAAATAAATAATTAATGTTGGATACATTTTTTTGCGCTGCATAGATTTTCTGCTGCGCTGAGAATGTGCGAGCAGTGCGCGATTGCGCACGCGCGCAGTTTAGAGGGAACGTGTGCTCTTGATAACTTCACACTGTTCTCCGAAATGCTAAAAAAATTGAGCACTCAGCTGTTATCGGCTTATTTGTAATGCAGGAGAGTAAATAGTGTAGTTATGAAACTAGGAAACAGCTCACCCATGACAGAGTGTAATACACGTTATTTCTCCCTGCCTGACAGATGAAACACAAGCAAGTGAAAAGTCTTTTATGGACCTTGCGATGAGAGATGGGGCACTTCACTTTGATCTAATCAGCAATTTCCTGTTTAGGAAATTCTGTTGGCAAAACAAAGATGATCACTATAATCATGTGGTGTTGGTACAGTCTGCACTGGATAAGAAAGCAGCATGTGTCTTCCTCTGGTCTCTTATGAGTTTTCTCCGCTGTTCTGTTTTTTTTAATCTCCCATCCGTTGCCTCCCTCTCCTTTCTTCTTTGCTTTCTCTTCATTTTCCTCTATTGTTCTTCATTAGGCCTTACTCTGTGTTGTCTTCCTTTCTCTTCAATCTTTTCCTCTTTTCCTTCTTCTCTTCTCCTCCTTTGCTCCATGGAGATTCTGTGCTGCACCAGTGTAAGTAATAGTGGACTGCCCGGCTGTCTCCTCCTTTCTGGCCACTTTTCTTTGCTCTCACTGTACTTTCCCTCCAACCTCACTCTTCACTGTGCACGCCTGCTTTACCGTCCTCGCTAGGATCTTCTACAGTTTGCTGTACAGAGAGTATTTCTGTTAAAAACTAAGCAGTAGAGCTGCTCAGAGAGTTAACCACAGGAAGTTATGATGTCTGTTATTGAGCTGCTTGGCATCTTGGCTCAAACTTCAGGCATTGCAAATATCCAGCTGTGTAAAATGTCAGTAAAAACAGAATGCACACTATGTTAAGGTGACGCCACACAGAAGAAGACTTTGCATTCATGTTGTCACAAATCGCAGCTAGTTTTCCAGGATTGGGCTGCTTCGGGCTTAGTTGTGTTGCTTTATCACATCTGCTCTTTGTTCTTTTGTTCACTTTTCTGTACTTGGATACACAGTTGCTTACTTTGTTGTAAAATCTTCAGCGCTCATCCGCTCACCATTTATAGACATTAGAGTTCTCATTTTTGTTTCCAGTTGCTACAAATGTCCAAATCTTTTCCTCTCTTCAGATGACTCCTAAATCCAAAAGGAAGAGCATCCACAGCAGGATGCTGCGGCCTGTGTCTCGTGCCTTTGGTTAGTGCTTTTATATTTTTCAGGCTTCAGTTTACATGTTATGTAATGCTGAGGTCTATTAGAATTAAATTATCAGGCTATTTACTGCTTTTTTCTTTAATTCCTCTGTGTTTGGTCCTTTGAAATTACAAACCTACAGAGATGGAGTTTGACCTAGACAAAGCCCTTGAAGATGTCCCTATCCATGTCGAGGACACTTTGACTTCGTCTCAAACTCCATCGACTCCGTCTGGGGTGCTGCCCAAGCTGGAGCACTGTCCGACAGGTGTGATGGTGGAACTGCCGTCCGAGGAAGAAAAAAAGCTGCAGCACTTCACCAAACTGCGACCTCGGAGGAACAAAAAGACGCATTCCAGCAAAGTACCAGTGAGTGGAGCTCTGCAGCCACACAAGTTCAAGATGGGGGTTTCTCAGGTGTAGTTCGACACATTCGTAAGCCTGCATTTAAGAACTTAAACATGGAAGATCTGCAGAAACTTAGTCTAGTCTCGAGCCTGGTAACGTGTATGGAAAAATCCTGCTTTTTGTCAGATTCTTCAACCTTTTTATTCCAGCAAATCAACAGCACTCCATCTCAAGATGGGGAACAGAATGGGCTCATGGGAAGGGTGGATGAGGGTGTAGATGAGTTCTTCTCAAAAAAAGTAACCAAGATGGATTCCAAGTAAGGACTATACTCTTATATTTTCCTCCATAAATTACAACCGTGTGTGTGTGTGTGTGTGTGTGTGTGTGTGTGTCCACTTATAAAAAATAAATGAAAGCAAAAGATAATTATTCTGTTGCCAGTGTGTCACTGCAGCTGAACAAAGCACATTTTTCCTGTTACACATCTGAAAACACACACAGACACACACACACATGCACATAGTCACATTTTGATGACATTAGACCTTAAAACAAGTCCCACCTGCTTTTTGTGCCTGTGTAACCAGATTTAGGTATAGGTAAGAATACACACACACACACACACACACACACACACACACACGCAAACTGAATCCTGATTCGCTGAAGTTTTCACGTGCTGGTTTTCGGCCTGTGAACACCTCGAGGACGTTTCCTTTAAATGATACATTTGTTCACTCATTCTGAGGGATGGAGTAACTAGATTTCAGTGACCTGCAAATACACTAGTGTGGGCATCATTAAAAAACGGGGGGTAGCAACCACATCTCACATTTTTAAAAATGCCTCGAATTCATGGATCTAAAGGAGAAGCTTGAGTTTAAATGGCTGAAATCATGAAATGCCAAATCACAGGAGTTACCTAACAGTTCTTTCTGACAATGTGGATTCAATTATTTACAGAACTCCTCCCTTGACTGTGGTAGAATCTGTAACATTTAAGGTTTTGTTTTGTTGCCAGAAGCTGAGGCAGGAGTGTCACTGCCAATCAGCTCTTTGAGAGTTCACAGTATGGCTGATTGATTGATTTGATACCAGAAATTTTATACGAGTAACATGATGTGAATCGAAGATGAGGAATCCCACACAGACCTTCCAGAATTTCCTCACACATTTGGATGCATTTCAAACAAGTTGGCTGACATGTGTAGCCTGCATAATTCAGCTGCTGAAGATTTGTTGGATTTAATGTTAGACTAGAACGCCACAAACCAGCGGACTCGAGTCTCAGATGTAAAATATTTATGTGGTTTATTCAGTTCAGGTTATTGTAAATGCAATCTTTAAAAAAACTGTGATGCAAAAAGAGATTTAATTTGAAAGTAGCATGTGCTTAAATCTTAATGTTAAGAGGTTACATCTAACTCACCTTATGCTGTTGGAACCCAGGTAATGAACTGTTTACACTAATCTTTGGTTCCACCTATTAAATTACTTATTTAAAATCCCTGTGATTCTGGACAGACACTGAAGTAAGTGGCAGCTTCACTGCTAAGGGAGGTATACAACCTCAAGAAACCCTCAGCACTCCTATAATTTAAGGGGTGTGTCCATCACGGTCTTGAGTCTTTTTATGGTTTTAGGTATTACACATGCTACTGTACAATGCTGCAGAAAAAGCAGCAGTATTGTACGAGTAGGATTCAGCAGTCAGGTAGAGTCCGGTGGATTATGACACACCTACTCCCTGCCCTCTATGCCACTCCTCAGTGAAGCTTTTTAAACAAGAACGAACCAAATCTGAGCAGCAGACATGCAGATGTCCTGATTTTTTGTCCAGAACTTTGAGGCACCTGTTTGTGATGCTTCAGCAGTTCCTTTTTCAACCTAAAATCTGAGCTCAAAAAGCAACGGAAAAAACTGCTTCTACAACTGTTCAAGTTCTTTGTTCTGTCTCTCTCCTTCCTGCTCTCTGTGACTGTCTCTTGCCCAGAGGGGAAGGTGGAGGTGACAAAGGAGGGGATGAAGCTGTGCACGATGGGACCAGGCAAAGTGTTCGGAGAACTCGCCATCCTCTACAACTGCACCAGGACAGCGACAGTGCAGAGTGAGTACACTCACAGAAGCTGTGAATATGATTGGATAGCAGCCTGAGGGACTTGTCAGAAAAGTTAGAGTTTAAAAGCTGCTCTCAGATCAGTTTACTAACAATAAAGAGCATGCTTTCTGAACTCGGGCCTGTTCACACTCAGTGGTTCCTAATCAGCAGTTTTCTTTTGCAGTTTAATGTTTTAAATAGCTGAAAAAAGAGCTAAACATCTTTGAAGATAACAGCCCGTTAAATCTAGTCTTACTGTCATTATGAAAATGGGTTCAGCGTCAGGTGGACCTGGGTCAGGGGGTCGCCCACTAAGTAGTAGAAAGTCCTAAAAGTATATTCAAACACACAGTAAAACAAATGAGCCCATTTCAGCTTCAGCGCTGGGATGTTGCTGGTTTGCTGAGGACTTTGATCTGTCTGTCATAGAAAAACACGAGGTTTGTGCTGAGGGTCATTTTCTTGCTGCGTGACTCCCTTCCTCTTTAGAGACAGCACACCTTTCTACGTGCATTTTTCATTTTTCGTTAGAATTTTATTGCTATAATTCAGAACTCATTGTTATAGTTCCACCAAAGATTGAGAGCCAGCTTGGCCCAAGCTATAAAACAAACCGTGAAACTCCTCCAGACACTTAATCTTTGTAATACCTCCGAGAGGAAGTAACCTTTTATGTCTGTCTGCACTGCAAGAAATAGGAACTATCAGAGTGTTTAGAAGCAGTTGGCTATTTTTAGCTCCTAATTCAGGGTAGGTACTCTCCGGCACAACAGGAATCGTTGAGTGATGTAAGTGTCTGCATAAAACAAGTAAACATTTCATGTCTAAACTACAGTTTGCTCTGAAATGTACCAAACATGAAGAATGGACCAACAGTGAAGTCCTGCTCTATTAAGACCTTAAAAAGCCATTGAAGGTTTGCAGTTCTTGGTGCTCCCCAATGGATGTTTACCCACAGCCCCACCGCCCCCCCCAGAACTGTTTGGTCCAGATGTGAATCACAGACGGGATAAGGCTCAGAGTTTTTTTTCCTTCTTCACATTTTGGTCACATTTGTCCACAAAGAGCTCGTACACGTGATCTTTAGCAAGGTTTCGATGAGCAGCCATGATCTTTTTGGAGGTCAGTGGTTTCTTCTTGCAGCCTTGTGATGCAGATCATTGTTGTTCAGTGTTCTCCTGATGCTGACCATGAATAGTGATGAGAGAGGCAATTAGCTACTTACAGATTCCTCTGGGTTTCTTTGGGATCTTGCAAACTGTTACTTGCCTCCTCTTGGGGTTATCTTTGCTGGCTCACCTCTCCTGTGTCAGCTAACGGTGCTTGAATTTCTATTACTTGTACTCAGTCTGTGTGACTGTCTGGGTCTTTAGAGATGCCTCTGGAACCTTTTTCACTCTGTTGAGCATCAACAATCTTCCTCTTCTTCTGTCATCCTCCTTGAATGTAATTTGATTATAACGTGATTAACTTCCTCAAAGATGTAGTGAAAATCAGAAGCCTGTTCTTAAAATAAAAAGACCCTGATACTGGCTGATTGATTGAGTTCACATACTAACTTCCTGCTCGTCACTGAAGCTTACATATGTTTCTCCCACAAATATGTGAATGTGAAAAATTTTCAGTTTAATTTCTTTCTTTGTTTACTTTTTGGATTTGTGTAAAAAGCTGGTGGTGTTTTAGTTAGTGTTTATGCAGAAACTGAGAAAATCTGCAACACGAACTGTTGGCTTAAAATTTCTTGTTAATGTCAGATTGCACAGGGACCTTCACAGGACCTCGTTAAGCGGATGGTCGTACCTGCTACCAGAACATGTTCAAAGGGAACATCAACATGTCTTGTTGGAAAGTCGGTGTATTAGTGTACGAAGACGTAGGTTGTCCGTGTTGACTTTTCAAACTTCATCTGAGCACCTTTAATCTTCAGAGTTTAGGGAATTGTTGTCTTTTAAGATTTCCCACCAAAACCCTTAAGGATTTCTCCCTCATTTAAGAAGCACTGAACCTCCTTTTAGCAGCACATTTGATGTCCGTTTGGTTTACCTTCTCATTAATACATCAGTATAAGAGTTGACTGTTTGGTGTTGTGTAAGAAAACTCCCATGAATAATTGAAGCGCAGCTGTAGAGCTTGCTGACCGCTCTGTGTAAAAGCAGAGAATTAAAGCAGATAAACTGCAGCTGGAGCTCCATGTGAGTGTGAAGATAACAAGCAGAAAGCTTCTGCAAATGGAAACGAATCCCCTCGAACCCAACACTGTTGCCAAGAGACACAGATGCCAAAACCTAGCTCATTGGCTCGACCGGATGGTGTTGCCTGGCAACTGCTGCTTAGTGAGCGCTCTACCAGGAAGAGCTGACAAAAAGTTGGAGGTCCACACACGCACACACACACTGCTGTCAGAGTTGTGGTTGATGTTGGCTTAGACTTCTTCTCCCTCCAGACAACACACAGTGAATGCACCACGGTGCCGCAGAGTTTTTACAGCATGCAAAACCTCCCGCTCTGGTGTGGAGCCGACTGTGTGACTGATCCTGATGTTTAATTCAATTCAGTTCAATTTTATTTATACAGCACCAAATCACATCAAATAGTTCCCTCAAGGCGCTTCATACAGTAAGATAAAGACCCTACAATAATTACAGAGAATACCCAACAGTCAAAACGACCCCCTATGAGCAAACACTTAGCAACGGTGGGAAGGAAAAACTTATTTTCAACAGGAAGAAACCTCCAGTAGAACCAGGGAGGGTTCTACTGGAGGTCTACTCATCTGCTGCAACTGTTTGGGGCTGAGAGAGAGAGAGACAGGGCAAAAGACATGCTGTTGAAGAGAGACAGGGATTAATAAGTAATGATTAAATGCAGAGTGAAAAAAAACACTCACTGCATCATGGGAACCCCGCAGCACCCTAAGCCTATTGCAGCATAACTAAGGGAGGGTTCAGGGTCACCTGATCCAGTCCTAACTATAAGCTTTATCATAAAGGAAAGTTTTAAGCCTAATCTTAAAAGTAGAGAGGGTGTCTGTCTCCTGAATTCAAACTGGGAGCTGGTTCCATGGAAGAGGGGCCTGAAAGCTGAAGGCTCTGCCTCCTCCTGTTTACTATTGACGTTTGTGGTTTGCCGCTTTTTACACTGCCAAACACTGACCTCCAGGGATGGAGGTCTACAGGGATGGAGGCTACAGATGCTTTACAGGCCCCTCCCACCAAAGGGAATGATAATTTGTTCATTATTTTATTCCCCCATTTTTTAATGTCCCTGACAGAAAACATTTTACATGTAAATATTAAAAAAGCTGAGACTGGAATCTGTTGGAATGTGCTGTTTGCTGCTCCCTGGTGCACAGCTAGATTTAGGATATTTCAAGATCATTTTGGAAAGGATGAACCATTCTACATGAATAGTGAGGATGTTGGGACATAATAAGAACTATAATATGAACAGATTTTTAGTGAAAAATAAACCAGTATATTGCCAAAAGTATTAATTCACACATCTAAATCAATCAATTCAAATGTTCCAATCACTTCCATGGCCACAGGTGTATAAACCAAGCACCTAGGCATGCAGCCTGTTTCTACAAACATGGGTTGCTCTCAGGAACTCCAGCCTGGTACTGTAATAGGATGCCATTTGTGCAACAAGTCCAGTTGTGATATTTCCTCGCTACTAAATATTCTACAGTCAGCTGTTAGTGGTATTATAACAAACTCGGCCCTGAAGTGGCAGGCCATGCAAATCAAACAGAGTCAGCAGGTGCTGAGGCGCATACTGTAATGCCCAGAGGTCACCAACTTTCTGCAGAGTCAATCACTGCAGACCTCCAATCTTCGTGTGACCTGCAGATTAGCTCAAGGACAGTGCTGTTTGGGAACAGTGTGGGGATGGCCTCTTCCTGTTCAAATATGACCACGTGCCAGTGCACAAAGCAGGGTCATAAAGTCCTGTCCTGAGTCCTGACCTCAACCTATCAGAACACCTTTGGGACGAATTAGAGTGGAGACTGCGAGCCAGGCCCTCTCATCCAACATCAGCGTCTGAACCTACAAATGTGCTTCTGGAAGAATGGTCAATACTGCCATAAACATACTCCTAAACGTTATGGGAAGATTTGAAGCTGTTATAGCTGATATTAATCAAAAATGAGCAGAACACGCACATCCAGACAAAGGTTTTTTTGGGTGCTGGGTCCAAAGTAACCTTACATGTATCTGAAAAAACAAAAGGAATCCGCACACCATACCAGCTCCTGAACAAACTCTTATTAATCCAAATCGACGTGAAAAATCACAAAGTTTCCAAAAATGTCACAATTTTTCAGGCCGATTTGGATTAATAAGAGTTTGTTCAGGAGCCAGTATGGTGTGCGGATCTCCTTTGTTTTTTCACCTTCATATTAAACCATATGGATTGAGAATGGGATGTTGCTCAAATTGTTAAGTGTTTGAAGGCAGATGGGCAAATACTTTTGGCGGTATTGTGTATGTTGGGGTTCAGACTGAATTTCAGACTCTAAACCTTTAACATGTTGTTTGACATCATTTAATGAGTGAATCTCACATTTCAACATCAGATGTAATGAGATTACTATCAGACTGTCTGTGACATTTTCCATCAGTGTGACCAATGATTGATCAGTGTGTGAGTGTGTTCTGTATTTACATACCGATTATACAGAGGAATCAGCTGGATTACTGTCCACAGTCTCACAGTTTGTCATGTAGCTGTGGCAGGCAAGGCAGAAGACCCCAAAGCAGGACACCCTAGGCAAAAAGCTTAATTTAAAATTTAAGCTTTATTTACAGGTGTACCAACAAACACTGAGGTAATGAGACAATAGGGAACACCTGGGAGGGAGACACAGAAAGCTACGCCAGACACACCACAAAAGAAGCAGACACACCAAAATGAAACAGGTTAGGTTCACAGTCTGTTACTCAGAGCTGAAGTTAACTCTCTTTCTGTAACAGAAAACCTGAAGTTTCCCTCATTTCAGAGTGAAGAAACTCAGAGTGGTAAACTGAACCAGCGCCTGGAACAGGGCCCAGGTGTGTCACTTTGTTGTGTTGCACTTTGACTGTGGTGGGCTGCCCCAAATGAATGAATGTGTGGGAAACAGAATTTGTGCTTTGCGAGTAAGGGTATAAGCAGATAAGCGGAAGAGGGAGGGAGGGATGGATGGATGGATGGATGGATGGATGGATGGAGTAAGGGTATATGTGAGGCTAGTATGTTTCCCTACAGGCCCGGTGAAGCCCCAGGTTGGTCAGAAGCTTACCAGCTAAGGTAAGCCCAATCATTAAGGGCTCATTACATACACAAACTGATCGCGAGTCCTGGAGTGTGTTTTGTTAACTGTATTGCATCTAGTCTCTGTGACCTTCAACCTTTACACTACATGCACACACACACTTTAGATCTTCTGATGTTCACACTGGTTAGTTATTAATAAACATTAATAAAGATTCTTCTGAACATCTGAATCAAACTCACACTGTAAACTCTGCTTAGACCATTGTATATGCTGCTCTGAGGGTCTCCTGTTGTTTCCGTGGTTACAGAGACACTTGGTATCTCCATAGCAACAGGCAGCAGGTCATAAAGCAGTGGAAATGAGTAATAAAGAGTAATGACCAAACAGCAGCTGAGACACCACCACCACAGAGACAGAGTACTGCAACACCTCTAGACCTGCACAGTGCTCTCCAACAAGTCCCATCAAATGTCATGGTGCGCTGTGTGGCAGGCAGGAATGTAGGATTCAGAAGCCAGGACTGAACTTTACTGCTGGATCAGACTAGAAGAATATACAGTACCAGTCTCTTGAATGGCACTGTACTATAATATGCACAGGGCAGGACAGGAGCCAGACATAAACTAACTAGGAAATAGCGTGGGAAAACACTCAGTGTGAGGGTAGCCAAGAACATAAAAAGGAACCGAGGAGGACTCGGGCAGTATACAAACGTGAGGTAATCAGGGAGATAAGACACACCAAGGTGCACAGCAGAAACCAATCACTGAACACAAGAGACAAGAGATGGGAAGTAACAGTCACAGAGACCAGGACAAGAACCTGACACAGAGAAAGAGGATAGACAATATGGAGAAGAGACTGACTAAACACAGGGGACACCAAGACAAAAACAGACCTGAATGGACATACAAAAAGGAATTAGCAACCTTTCAATTACAGCAGGCCGGAAACTGAGGGCACAAAGAATCGGAGACCTAACTGAATTGGGTCACCAGACATGCATGAGGACAGGACAGACAGATGGTGGCCTCTTTTACTGACAGGTAGATGGTTATATAGGTTATAGTTGCTAGCTGTCAGCTAGGCTTCACCTTAGCTAACTGGTGTCCCTGAATTGGACCTCTGGACTGTATTTGTGCTGTTGGAGCCTTTTGGAGCATTTATAATGCAATTATTTGACCCCTAATACGGCTGCTGTGCACTTCTTCATCCAAGAGGGCTGAGCTTCAATTTGCTGAGTGAAATTCTGGGATTTAAATTGGATGTTTCTGATTAGCAGGTGTCTCTCTGTGTGTATGATGCTCCTGTACAGTCTGTGAGGGAAATTCTCAGATATATGTGGATGAAACAGGGGAACAGAGAAGGAATAAAGGTTATCGAGTCATCTTGCATCCTGACTATTGTGTCCTTGAATACGAATTAGCAGTATAGACTAATTTATGGTGTCAGATGTGTACAGCCCACAACAGACAGAGTCTACTGGCACAGATAACAAGTTTGAAAGTTCAAGAGAAATTAGGTTGGATGAAGAAAACATCATGGACCGTGTTGAAGAACCAACTAAATGGTACTTTGCCTGGCCAAAAAAAAGTCACCACCTGGATGTAACTAAGCAAATAGGTACAGTACGAGCCTCCTATTGGATAATTACTGCATGGGCGATTATTTTTCAGATGTCAACAACTTATTTTCTTGCTTGTCATTTCTTTAACAACCACGTCAAAGACACATCGGGTGGTCGTGGAAAAGCTGTCAGTCTGATTGAGAAGGGTCAAATCATCTGAATGCAACAAGCAGAGAAAACATCGAAGGAGATTAGAGAAACTATCTAAAACTGGGTTAAGAGCTGTCCAATACATTGTTAAAAACTGGAAGGATAGTGGGGACCCATCGACTTCCAGGAAGAAATGTGGCCGGAAAAAAATCCTGAACGATCGTGATTGGTGATCACTTAAACGTTTGGTGAAATCTAATCAAAGGAAAACACCAGCAGCACTCAAGGCTTTGTTTAATAGTGAAAGTAAGAGCATTTCCACACACACAATGCGAAGGGAACTCAAGGGATTGGGACTGAACAGCTGTGTAGCCTTAAGAAAACCAATAATCAGTGAGGCTAACCGGGAAAAAGGCTTCGATTTGCTAGAGAGCATAAAGATTGGACTCTGGAGCAATGAAAGAAGGTCATTATGTCATTATGTGCTCAAAGAACGAGGTCAGCTGACTACCTGAATGTACTGAATGACCTGGTTGTTCCATCAATGGATTTTTTCTTCCCTGATGGCACCGGCATATTCCAAGATGACAATGCCAGGATTCTGGAATTGTGAAAGAGTGGTTCTGGGAGCATCATTTTCACACATGGATTGGCCCCCACAGAGTCCACACTTTAACCCCACTGAGAATCTTTGGGATGTGTTGGAGAAGGCTTTGTGCAGTGGTCATAATCTGCCATCATCACTGCAGGATCTTAGTGACAAATTAATGCAACACTGGATGGAAATAAATCTGGGACATTGCAGAAGCTTATCGAAACAATGCCACAACAAATGCTGTAATCAAAGCTAAAGGCGGTCCAACAAAATATTAGTGTGACCTTTTTTGGATGGCAGTGAATATCTCAGCTGATAAACAGCATTAGATTAGATTAGCTAAAACTATATTAATCCCTTTAGGAAGATTCCGTCAGGGAAATTAAAACCGAGTCCTGTGCTGATGATGTCCCCATCATACAAAGGGACCAAGCTGAGCACGATGACAGGCTGCACAGAAATTCAGAGAAGCTGGGCTGCCAGTTTGCTCTGATTGAGATTAGTCTCCTTGGACATGTCATTAACTGTCACGGCATCAGAGCAGAGCTGGATAAATTAAAGGCCATCCTTGATATGCCAGAGCCAAAGGATGTGGCTGATGTCCTCTGTTTCACAGGCATGGTGAACTTTGTAGGCAAATTTTCACCATGCCTGGCTAGCCCAACAAAGCCCAACCGTGACCTGTTGAAAACAGAGAACAGCGGGACATGGGGAGCACCCCCAAAAAAGTGTTTCTAGAAACAAAGAAACTGGGTTCAGAGCCCAGCACAGCCCATGTCACGAAACAGAAGTGCTACTCACAGACAACGGCCCTCAACTTTTTTTTTTGTCAGTTTGTTCAAGATTATGACTTTACACCCATGACAAGCAACCCTGTTATTCCTGTAGTAATAAGAAGGCCAAAAGGGCTATCTATTCTCTAAAACCCCTTTTAGAGACATACATAGAGGCTGAAAAAGAAAAACACAGTAAGAAAAAAAGTGAAACATCGGATTGAAAAATCATGTTCAATCAGGTTTGTTGAATCTAGTGAGCAGATGGAGAATCAAGGAAGTTCAGTATCCTTGGCAAGATTATGAAGTGAAGATTGCGAAGCTGCTCTCCGATGCAACTGTCAGAGTATGAATGTGTGTGTGTGTGTGTGTGTGTGTGATAGAAAGCATTTAAGCGTAGAAAGAAGTGCTTGTGTGAATGGGTGAATGAGTCATGTCATGTAAAGTGCTATGAGTGCTCAACAAAGGGTAGAAAAGCACTATATAAGAAGCACTCCAGTTATACCATATAGTTTACAATGTAGTTGTAGTTACTTATAGTTAGGGCTGGATCAGGTGACCCTGAACCATCCCTCAGTTATGCAGCTACAGGCCTAGCCTGCTGGGGGGTTCCCATGATGCACTGAGTGTTTCTTTTCATTCACCTCTTTTTACTCTGTTTATATCCAATTGTGCATTTTCTCATTACTTATTAATAATCCCTCTCTCTTCCACAGCATGTCTTTTGCCCTGTCTCTCTCTCCTCAGCCCCAACCAGTTGCGGCAGATGACTGCCCCTCCCTGAGCCTGCTTCTGCTGGAGGTTTCTTCCTGTTAAAAGGGAGTTTTTCCTTTCCACTGTCACCAAGTGCTTGCTCATAGGGGGTCGTTTTGATTGTTGGGTTTAATCTGTAATTACTGTAAGGTCTTTACCTTATAATAAAAAGCGCTTTGAGGCGACTGTTTGTTGTGATTTGGCACTGTATAAATAAAATTGAATTGAATTGAATTGAATTGAATTGAATATTTCGGTGACCTCATGATGTTTTCCATTCAAGGAAATATTCATGAGGTCACCGAAATA
>VOQJ01034796.1:14821-25930 GCA_015052665.1 Apistogramma diplotaenia | reverse complement strand
GATGTCCATCAGGGAGGGAAGAGGGCAGCCAGCGATCATCTGTGCTGTCTTGACTACCCTCTGAAGCCTCTCTCTGTCTGCCTGAGTGCAGCTGCCGTACCATACTGTGATACAGTACGTCAGCAGGCTCTCGATGGATGAGCGGTAGAAGGTCAGCAGCAGGTTTGAGTCCAAGTTGTTCTTCCTGAGGACCCTCAGGAAGTGAAGTCGCTGCTGAGCCTTCTTGATAACAGCTGTGATGTTATCTGATAAATAGAAACTGTCTACAAATGAAATCACAAGACCCAATATGACTGGGTTTTATGATGAACTGGTCTTTACTGCCACAACAAGCTCCGACACATTAACAGTCTAACTGTGTAGCAAAGGTTAGCTAAGCTAGTTAGCTAGCTTTAACAAAGATTATGTCAGGTGCTCTTAGAAACAAATTTAAACATAAACTTATTACAAGTTTCATAACTTATCTTCTTGTTCTTCAAAAGAGAAATGGTCAGCATGTCAAGATGTGCCTTTTTTTGTCTAACTGCTTTTTGGGAATCAACTTGTTGGTGCAAAAATAAAAAATAATTTTGCCAATAAAACTGTGAACCATGTGTTTTTGAGACAAAGTGCCTAAAGAGAGAATATAAAATTGGTCCTTTGATTCTTGGGTCATGTGCTGTTTATATGCTTAAAACATTAATAGGTCCATGTTAAGTGCTTTTAAAAAAGCATTCACAAAGTGAGAGAACTACTGATTAACTATTGGACAGCTACTGCTCAAAACCACTTAAAAACAAACAGCTGTCTCCTTGAAAATAAAAAATAAAGAAACAAGGGGCAGCTCAAGAGTTTTGTACATTACTGTCTAAACAGTCCTTTCATCATCTTTGTCAATCTGATTGTGTGTTGCACTTTCCATTTTCCCTTGTGTGAGTTTTCTACAGTCCTACTTTTTAGGCTTTGTTATTTTTTCTGCAGATTTTTACTTGGATTTACTTGGACTGGTTTACCCTTTGTGCTGCTTCTTCTATAGATTTTTTTGGTATTTCTCTGAGCCTCCATTTGGGTGCACTTTTAAACATAGCATGTGCAACCTAAAGCTAAACACTGTTCAGGTGTGGACACAGACAGAGTAGTGTAATGTGCACGACTGAATGAACCATAGCAAACCATTACAAAGAGCTTGCTCGTCCATGTGAGTGATTGAGCCTCACAGCAGTTGTTTGCTGCTATAGAGATGTTCAAAATCTTGCTTATAGAACCTTTTGGGCCCTGTGATAGACTGGAGACCTCTTCAGGGTGGTTCGCTGGGATGTGCTGCAGCCTCCGCCCATGTCCCTGAATTGGATCAGCATTCGAGATGAGCAGATGGATGCACAGAACCTCTACTTTTTGTAGCGAGCTCATTTGATTTCACTGAAGTTTAAACTGTGTCACCTTTGACAGGGCTTACATTTTAAATAAAAGTTCATTTTTCCAGTTTCCACAGAGTCTTAATGGTTCAAATTTTGTGAAGGAAGCAAAAATATATGGCAATTATGGGGAAGGCATTACTCAAACCTATTTGTTGCAATACAGAGAAGAAAATTAGTTTAGTTTTTTTGCCGTTTGTTTATCCTCGGTTGATGTTTTTTTCTTAAACTTCGAGCTACTGGCAAAATCCTCGTGGTTGCTTTTTACCATCTTTGTTGTCGACAGTCTCTCGCTCCCAGTTTGTTTGTTTGACTGCACTTCAATCTTTGACAGTCTCTCTCACCCCACTGTGGCTGAGGCAGGTTTTTCCACATAGCTGCGATGAGCAAGTGCACTTTCTACGGTTTTGCGGTTAGCAATCAGTTTCTGAAACAAACTGCAGTTATGACAACCAACACATTTCATAATCTCTCTCTCTCTTTATTCTTTTCCCACAAGTGCCCTTAAAATATGTATGATTTTGAGTTAGTGTTACAGCTGTCAAGTCTCTGGAATCAAACGTATCAAAGTAAATCCTTATGAAAAACATCGAGGATAAACAAGCGATTAAAAGGCCAAGCTTATGATTGTCTGAGAGAGAGAAAAAGAGAGTGACATCTACCCACAGTTGGCTGGCAGAGCTTATTCTGCCTGTACTGCCTCACTACCTAATCCCACCCTGTTTGTCATCCCCTCCAGCCCTATATATATCATCTTCAACTCAGATTGCAGAAACTGGAGTTGTAGAAGTTGTAGCAAAAAAGTGTTGCCCGAAGATGTTAACAACAACAGCAGGATAAGTAAAGGAATTGCAGCAGGAGATAAAAAAAATAAAAGGAAAAAAAATGAAGAGAACTCCTTCGTGACAACCTCAGTGGTTCACTGCAGGGACAGCAGATTTATGATCAAATGTGTCCAGCTGCATCTCCGTCGAGTTAAACAAACGAAGTAAATTCATCTAGACGTTATCCAGATTGATCTGACTGAGGTTTAAGATGCCAAAGCTGGTTGTGTGCTGCACAGCATACACAGAACGGAACTGTCACAACGGCAGACGAATCGAGCTTATTCGTACTTCCCCTGGGAATCTTTAATATTTGAGTTTTAATTGCATGAGCTGCTTTTGGATTCATAAACAAATTATTACTTATTGGTAATGACTGCAATTCCAATTGTTCTATTACATTCAAATGTTGTTATGGTTTGTCCATCCATCCATTCTCTTCTGCTTATCCTGTTCAGGGTCGTGAGTGGGCTGGAGCCTATCCCAGCTGGGACAGAGCGAGAGGCAGGGTACACCCTGTACAGGTCGCCAGCCTGTCGCAGGGCCAACTAATTAACATGTCCATAAGGTCAGTGCAATATATTTGCACTCTGTCCAGTGTTAGTGGGTCTCAGCCCTGAACATCTGGTTGCTTCCTTCCCTCTGTGCTCACATAGCGTATTTCATTTTTGGCTCGAAAAAGTAATTTTTAAAACTTTCTGAACAGTCTCACTATCACTGGGGTTTAAGATCTTTGGGAACATTTGTTAATATTTTATTTTGTGGATAGCACAAATCAATTGGAAAAAAAAAAGAGCTTTTAGTACTTCTTGAATCTGAGACACTCCACCACTTAGTATTTTGCCGTCTTTTTTGTACTGTTTTTTTCCCCCCTTAAACTTCTCTTTTCTCAGAAATGCTTTCTAATGGAGGCCTTAGAGAGACATGGAAAAACTGCTCATACCGACTCTAAATCAAAGCTCTACATAAAATCTAAAGCTGACATTAAAAAAAAAAAAAAGTGTAATAGGAAAACCTATTTTTTCTTCTACTGCCAGAAGTGTAAGTATATTATTGTTCTATTGTTTATTTCACAATGCTTCTAGAGCTTTTTTTTATATTACTATTATTTGCAATCCTAAATTACCATTCAGTGATAGTAGGGATACCAAATCCTTACCTACCTCTAGGTGTGAAGATTATCTAATGCACAAAAACAACTTAAGGATCTAAGATGCGGCAAAAAAATTATGAATAGAATTTAATTTATGTGCTTAATATCAGACCTAATATGTGCTGTACCAACAGTCTCTTGGGAGGAGCCATACAAGATTCCTTCATCTCCTCTGCTGCCCTTACAAGAAGTCTGCAAGACTTTCACATATAATATGAACAAGAAAGTGCATCCGCTTTCAATTTTACATGTCAGGACATAATAATAATAATCATCTGGTCCTCAGCAGGTCTTCTATGTAAATACAACTTCAGCTGAACAACAAAATATTGCACCATGTCATTATTTAGTTAACAAAATCTAAGCCTGAAGCAGTGTGTGAAAAATTGAGAACTCCCTCATTGCTTCTAGTGACTTACTATTTATTTTCCAATCTATCAGTACTGGCATTCATAACAACCCATGGGTGGAAATTAAAAAAGTAAAGAAGAGGCAGGAGAAACACCCATCATGTTATGAATGCTGACCTTGCATAGATTGTCCAGCAGAGGGCAGAGTCAGGTGGAGTGCAAAGGAAATAAATAACTGCATATAACAAACATTAATCTTAATTACTCTTAATTAGACTTAATTAATCGTATGTTTTGTGTATCCAATTTTTTTTTAAAGTTCAGTATATCTTCTTTTAAATAATGAAATATCAGTTTTGGTATCTATCCTAAAAAACAAAAACAATTTCAATAGGAGTTAAAAGGGTAAATAGGAGCCAGGTGCTGCTAATCAAATGCACTTGATTAGCTGATCACCAGCAAGGGTGAGCAACCCTAACTGCTGCTGCTCATCAATCTGGGGATATAAGGTCATTTCCAAACATTCTGAAAGCCCCATTCTGCATTGAGAAAGATTATTCATAAGAGGAAACATCCAAGACATTTGCCAATCTTCCCAGGAAATAACATCCAAACAAATTTATACCAAGGTCAGACCATGCAGTGCTCAGGAAAACTGCAAAAAAAAACCCCCAAGAGCAACATCCTAGACTCTGCAGGCCTCAGATAGCATGTTAAATATTAAAGTTCATGACAGCATAATTAGAAAATGACAGAAAAAGTGTGGCTTGTTTGGAGATGTTGCCAGGAGGAAGCCCCTTCTCTCTGAAAGGAACATGGGAACAAGACTTAGGTTAACAGAGTTTCATCTGAACAAACCACAAGACTTCTGGAACAATGTCCTTTGGACAGGTGAGACCAAAGCGGAGACGTTTGGCCATAATACACAGCGCTAAACTTGGCAAAACCTAAAAAAAAAACATCAATCATAAGCTGCACTTAGTTTCTCAGACACTGCTTCTGCATTTTAGCTTAGTTTGTGTTAAATACATAATGACACGTGTTGTTGTTCATCTGAGGCTCTATTTAGAACCGTGTGATTTTGACCTGATACGTACAATGTAGAATTAAAAGCGAGTAAAGTTTTGTTTTGTTTTTGTTATGTGATTGCAATAAATTAGAAACAATGAAGCCACCTGTGACCCAGTGGAAGCACGCATCATCCGGAATGTTATAGATCTGTATAAAAACTGTTGGATCACAAAAATCCATCCATTGGGAAAATGCTACCTTTCTAAAGACAAGAGAAGAAGAGATGAGATTAATGACAGAAAGCCAATATATTAGGAATGTAATTATTTATATAAGTTGCTATGGGATAATGGTGATAGCTTGGTAGGGACAAGACGCAACAGAGAGTAAGACCTCCACACTGAATCATTTCACTGGATTTCAAATGTATATCTTATTAATGAGTAGATGCTGTGTGCCAAAGTAAATAACTTAGAGCAGGCCAACATGTGCAAAATGTAAAGAAGGAAAAACAAGGAGCTGGGTAAAGACCGCCCCACTCTTTTTTTTATTCAGATTTCTCAAATTTAAAGTCAGTTCTACCTCAGACAGAATTCGGGGGTTTTCTGCCAGTGTTTCAGCACACCGCAGCACAAAGAGGAGAAACCTGTCAAACTCGGGGAAAGCAAGAGAAGGGGAGAACATGTACCAAGAGAGAAAGGTTAAACAACACAAAGAAGAGAGGGGAACCAAGACAGAGCAGCAGATAAAATACAAGAAAGAGTACAGATAAGTATAGAAATGAAAATGGAAAAGAGACATACCTATCTTGGGTGACCTTTACCAGGAACTGAATCACGGCAGAAAGCAGTCAAGATAAGCTGAATACACTGAAGAGGACATCTTTATTCCTGCCTTTTCTCCTGCTGATATTTCAGCAAACAATTGCCAAAAACAAACAGCCAAAGCACAAGACCTGTAAACCTGAACTGTATTAAAGATCAGAATCTGCTGACACACAGCGCTGAATCATTTCTGCGTAACAACAAACTGACCCGAGCGAAATCAGCTGCTTCGTTCACAGGCGGCTCTCACCTGCTAAGCCTTCAAATAACAAAACAGCTCGTGCCGGCTGTTTGCCTGGCACCGCAGCTTGAAGAATCTCGCACTTATACCTTCACACTCTCAGATATTAGAAATTCATTTGCATTCATCAGCAACACCGCCCCCGAGGGGATCTGCGGAAATATGTTGAATTGTTTAGTCAAAATTACAATACAGCTGGGGCAATTTATCTTTTGAAAAGCCTGTTAATTTGTTCAGGAGGAAATAGTGTTTTCATTTGCATGTTGAATAAGGAGTAGCTGGAGAACCCTTTAACCAACCTGTTACACCACTCTCTCCATGGCTAATGAGGCAGGGAGCAGTGAATTACTGATTCCACCGGGAACATTCAGCATGACAAACACACCATGACTTTACAGCTGGCAGAGAGAAGGTCCACATATGTATGTGCGCGGGTGTTACGCACGCACGTACACGCGTGCACATATTGGTCTGCAAATCTGAGTGTAGGTGTGAAAAATGAACGCCTGCGTGTTTGTATGTGTGTTTTCCTTTCTAGCTGCTCAGATTAAAAGCCTGTAATTACATTCAAAATAATTACATTAGATTCGTTTAGATTAAATCAAATATAGCCAATTACATAATAAAGCAGCGAGAGAGTCAAATGCACAAATAATACAGCATTTGGTAAGTGAGCTGATTTTGTTGTGGCGCTACGGCAACAGGCCGGGCCATCAATATATATGTGATCAAATTGCAATCGCTGTGCTACATTAGAGAAGAAAAACGGATTTGTAAGAGCTGCAATAGCGAGATGCAAATAAATAGCTTAAGGAAGCCAAAAGTGAAATTGTGATTCATGTGAAGCTTAAAAATAAACAAGAGAAATGCAAGGAGTTTCAAAGGGATGAAAATTAAGATTCTTCAGTTGTAAAAGTAAACAGATCTGCAAGAATAGATGATATTTGCAAAATGCCAAGATTTACACAAGGTTTGGGCTTTTGAGAAAATCACTGAACAGCCCCTGCAGCCCAAACTTTTTTCTAAGGATCTAAAACCAAACGTCTGAACAGAGTGATCAATTAAATTGTGCAAATGAAGTCATCCTATTAACTACAGCTGGGTTTTCACAACCCCAATTTGATACTGATAACCAGGAAAATACTCGATACTCAATACCATAGACTGTGGGTTCTCTCTGCAGTTAGTGCAATTGCCCATGAGTGTGAATGCTTCTCCATCTTTGTGTTATCCCTGCAACAGACTGGTGACCTGTCCTGGATTGGTATTGAGTATTGATTTTTTTTGTTATTTGACAACCCTACTGACAGCCCAGAAGGTCTTTATAAACCAATGTGACCCAAAATATATATATATATTTTTTGTGGACGTGTGAAGTCACTGTGACCATGATATTTGACCAGCAAAACCTAATCAGGTGAACGCTGGGGCCAAATTTGAAGGATTACCCTCAAAGATCACCTTCACAAGCACGGGATGGACGGTATGAAAACACAATGCCTCCTGCCACAGCTGTCACTGATGCGGAGGCAAATAAACACTGATTCCATCTGACAGCAGCACATCCAGGAATGCATGCCATCTCAGGAGGGGCCCGGTATTCTTTTGTCAAAAGTTAACTGGAGGAGAAAAAGGAGGAGGGGGGGTTAAAAAAGAGAGAAACGATAATGCTGAGAGGAAGGGAATAACTATAAATAGTTAATGATGTATCAGTGGCTGGGGGAAACACACCAAAGCAACTTGTAAAGTAAGCTTCTCATAAACACCCAAGGCCTGCATAGGCAAACACTGCTGGCAGTATACAAGTGCGTACAGTGAGAGAGAAGGAAAACCTCTTTGTTCGACAAAGCAATTTAAAAAGTCTTAAATAAGGATCAACACAAATTCCAGCACCCTCCTCTGGTGATACCGAACTTGAATTCCCACCTTCGCTATCGGCATTTCACATCCTTAAAGGGTATTTAAAGAAAGTTTTGTATTATCAGAAAATCCAGCAGCTGGGAGAGTAACACATCGCATAGCACCACGGGTTTTGTCCTGTAAGATAAGAGCAACGCACAACAAAGCAAATGTGAGATTAATCGTCAGCATACGGATATTCAGCTTGACATGCTGGTAGTCAAGTACTCTAAAGTAGCCTGTGATTTTTTTAAACACTTTGAGGCTTAATCTTTTGGTTGCTAATTAGGTATTTTGGCTGAATTTTAAGTCCTTGCTATCCCCATGGAAAAACATAAAAAAGATGAACTTCTGAACGGTATGGGGGTGCAACACTGGTGCAAAGAGGCACTAAAGGAAAAAAAATAGCGCCTTTAAAGTTCCCATTTACACACATGCTGACAAATGTGATAAACACACACTGTGAGCGCTAATACTTCATGGGAGTTCATCATCACTGGAGTGAGAGAAAAAGCAATGAGGCTTTTTGGCAGATTTCCTGCTCACCCAGGGTTGACAAATTGCCAAGGCTCTCTGTCACAGCTCCACTTTGAGGCCACTAACCGTTTCATCTGCCATGATTTAGATCTCGAGCATAAAAGTAGCCTAGTGGAAATGCATATTCCTTACACCTTAATTTGCATCACCCAACATGCAGCAATTACAGTCACTTTGAAAAGTAATTTATATGAAACAAAGCTCAATGAATCAATTACTAGTTAGTTGCTGCTGTGTGGAATCAACTCAGATATAAAAAAAGAACAAAAGATTTCTGACAATTTTGAGGGTGAATACATGAAACAGTATATAAGTAGCAAACATGTGTAATTAAGGTGTTATACACTTCAAAATAAACACACTCCTATACATGCAGTTTGAGACTTAAGCTCTGTGGGAAATCTATTATCTTTAAATCTAAGTTTGAAGGCAAACAAGATGTGTACAAAACACATGCATCACACTTTCTGTAAAAAAATATAGTTGTCATATTTCAAGGAAGTTGGTTTCCTCTAAAAAAAAAAAAGCAGAATGTGGTTAAAAACAATTTTTAGGAGGAGAAAACATTACACCAATAAGCGTGGCCCCTTCATTGAAATGCAAGTTGAAAATGCTTTGCTCTTGCAGTTTTGTGGAGCATCAATGAAATTATTTAAGCTTCAACAAGCAGGTGATTTGTTTTGGGTTTTTTATTTTTTAGAGATTTTTGTTTTGGCGTGGAGCCAGGACGTGTTTGAACAAAATTAAATTCACATTTAATCTGTAGAAGCAATGCAGTTTAAGGAACCGTGTGTGTGGTTTGTGTTGTGTACACAATGAGCTTAGAGTAGCTGACCAAATAGAGACACCGTGTGTGGTGTAGCTTCATTTGTATCTTTGTGATAGTAGCTTTATCTGTCTCTATTATAATTTTCTAGTTAGTAGACAAATGTCTTAACTCCAAGACAAAACACCTACAGTAGCTGCTGCAGGACAGTACAAGTGCATAGTGGCAGCATTGTCTTTAAATCCCATTTAGTTACTGCAGATTATTTTGATTGAACAAACCATAGCATATGGCCAAAGGAAATATGATGATTGCTCTTCACCTGATTTGCCTTCAGGCACATACAGTGCAGTTTAAAAGATGCAAAAATGTGTTGTGCAATATTAGTTTTGCCCTGTTTGATGCATTTCACAATACGACCGAGACGATGACCTAGAACGTCTTCAGAAAAGCTTTGTAAGTTTTGCACAATGTCAAACATTTGCATATTGTAAATGTTGTATATTATTAAAAGGTGAGGACATTTAGTGTTCTCAAAGGGTTTCATATATCATCGGTTCTTTTTTTCAAAATTCAAATGAAACCCCTCTTTTCAACTGTGTGTATTTCAAACAACTTCTGTTTGAACTGGGAAATGGGAAAACATTAGCAAAGCTACAGAGCAAACTGTGTTCTCCCAGGAGAAGGTTGACTCACCTGAGGGTGAAGATTTGCACTGAAGAAAGTGCAGACAGAGCCAGAAAAGTCGAGACGGTTTCTCTCTGCCGAATGGGTTTGGACGGTGCCATCACCACAAAGTTATTGTCCAGCTTCAACTCGGACAGGGGCTGAAACAGTCTGATGCTCCCAATACGCTGCATTGGGGTATGCCCTGCAAAATACCCCAATGGCCTCGGCTGGTCTGTGAGGACAGAGCTGCCCTTTCTTGAATCCTCTGAGCTGCAGTCTCCATTTTCTGTGGTTTGAACCATATAGTAGAGCTCCACAGGAGTGCCTTGGGCCTCCTCAGACATCTTCTGCCTACCAGGCCGGACAGTGGGTGGGCTGAACCAGCTGGCCAGCGGTTCCAGCTCAGCAACGCATATCCCCAGCTCGCCTTTTAGCTTGCATGTTCCACGCACCTCTTGAGTCTCGTGAAAGGCAAACATCCTGATACAGGGTAGCTTGTGGGTTGTGCTATAATCATCCCAGTCCCTTCCTGCAACGTAGAACAGCACTTGAACTTTTGGCCAGCTAGGGTGAATCCTCTCACTGATAATATAAGTGTGGACCTTCCAGTTGAATGTAAAGAGAGGTGATGTGGATGCTGATGTTGTTGTTGATGAAGTGAAAGAGGGTGTGTTAAATGGCCCCGGCAATGTCTGTAGCATCTCTAGGGGGACGGGCTGCTGGACAGACAGTGGTCCATAGCTAGCATTGACAAAGGGCATCTGCCGCGCCTGGTGGATGAAAAAGGACTCCGTGCGCGCCTGGAGGCTGGAGTTCCTCATTAAGTCCTGGTTTGCCTCCTGTAAAAAGAACGCTGACTCCGCATTGAGGATCCTGTAGCTGACAGGTAGATATATTGGTGTGGGGCCAAACCTCTGCAAGCCCTCCAGGATCACCTTGCCGTCCACCACTGAAACAGAAAGATAAAATGACAATAACCCATTAATCTTTGTTTCACCAACACGGAAAAAACTCTCTATAAGGTCCATAGTAACTGTGAAAGTGAGCATCATCGCCTAAACTGTATCAACGAAATCTGATTGAGGTGTGAAATCAAAAAAGCTTAATGAGAAAATTTGGATGAAATAATTCCGAAGAGGGGAAGCCAACACTTCATATTTTACATAACATTTGCATGCATTGCCTGCAACCGGAGGCAATCATATCTACAGTCAGTTCCAGCAGTGAATGTTAAATGGTGTGTTGGAGACATTTCCATATGATATCACTTTCATGAGCCACTGCTCTTATTTAAAAGAATTTGTTAGACACAATCCAAGACACTCGCGTCTTTCTCAGTCACTTGCTTATCAGGCTTGTCCATGTTCCCTCCTGCTTTAAATCCTTTTCATTATGGTGCACTAACTCGATTGCCACCCCTCCACACACACACACACACACA
>VOQJ01034788.1:1244-11708 GCA_015052665.1 Apistogramma diplotaenia | reverse complement strand
CAACGAAAAAGGCTGGAGATCAGAGGTCAGAGTTGTGACCTCTACTTTTTCCTTCAGTTGGCAGAGAAGTTCAGGACCACTCAGCTTCGGCGTGCTGGAGACGCCGCCGGGACCCGACAGCTTGACTCTATATTTGTTCATCGCCTGACAGAAACACAAGAACAGAAAGAAAGGAGAGTCAGAGTGAATGAAGGAGTACTCTTGTGTGTACTCTTGAGTTCAGAGTACACACACACACACACGCACAGACACACACGCACGCACACAACAAAAGAATCTGCACTGTTTTTATAGAGAGACTAACCAAACAGGTTTTTTCACACATGCTGTGGTTCACTGACAAACAGCAACTGATTTGCAAATAGAAAAGGCCATTTACCATCGAATTCATTTTGTTTTGCAACGAAGAAATTGAACAACATTGCAACAGGCTGCAGATCCTCTGTGAAACCACAATCAAGGGTTTCGAATACAGTCAGCAGAGACTCATGTGACCACATGCCAGACACTAAATGTGAGACAGAGTGGGACAAAGATGCACCGATCACTTTTTTTTACAGGTTTGACAGATTCAGACACCTGATACCAATGTCAAATAAATAAGCTGCAGAGAGTCTTGGAATCATTTTTATGTGTAAGGCATTGGTTGGTTGAGACTAATCTAAACTCAAACAGCTTTATTTGCTGGAAACCTAAAGTTACAAAAACAACAGAATCTCAACAAAAGGCAACACACCAACCCTGGGAGAAAGGAAGACACAAAACAGCAAACAGCAGAAACACACAGCTAGAGGGAACACAGACGATGACGCAACAAAGAACAGAAGAACACTGAGGCCTTAAATACACACAAGGTAATTAGGGAGAGTGGACACAGCAGGGAGCATCAGGTGAAACTAATGAAACTAATAACAGAGGAAGCAAAACTAAACACAAAGCACATACAAAATAAAACAGGTAGTGACTAATCATGACACACACGCAGACACAAACAGAACACGAGGAACAACAAACACAAGAGACACCACAAACACAAAGGAGGGAGACTGAGGGAAAACTAAACTCTGAGGCTGAGGGAAGGAAAACTTAAACACCACATAGGGAAACAACAGAAAGGGAACTCAACACAGAGAAGGACCAGAACTAAGGGAAACCGGGGAGTATTCCAGAAAGCAGGTTATGCTAATAACTCTCGGTTTATTAACCCTAAAATGTGGGAAAGTTCCAGAAAGGGAGCTAACTTCAACTCTGACTATGTTACCATGGTAACAGACTCTGTGAACCTAATCTGGTCGCTGGCAGATTTTATCCAACAAACTCTGAGTATCTCTCTGACTCCTCCCCTCCTGCTGCACCTGAACCACCTGTCTGACAGGATTCATTTGCTCATTCATAAAGTCACTGCAAAACAGTGAAAATAATCAGTGCAGCTGTCAGACAGTCAGTTCACACAGGTGGTTCAAGTGCAGCAGGAGGGGAGGAGTCAGAGAGAGACTCCGAATTTGTTGGATAAAACCTGCCAGCCAGGTGAGGTTCACGGAGTCTGTTACCCCGGTAACTGACTCAAAGTTGAAGTTAGCTTCGTTTCCGGAACTGAAAACCAGAGTTTCCCGCATTTTAGGGTTAACAAACCCAAAGTTGTTAGCAAAACCTGCTTTCTGGAATACCCACCAGGTGCAATGACACGACCCCCAAATGCTTTTCAGGCTTCTTGCCAGAAAAATTTGGTCAGCACGGCATGTGTGTGCGGGGTGTTAGCATTAGCATGCTAATGCATTAGAATGCTAATGCTAACCGCTTAACCGGTGAAATCCTCAGCCTGGCGCAACGGCGTCTCAGCAAGGCGCAACGCCGGCCTGGTTTTACAAGTGGAGGCCACTCACATTTTCCCCTTTTCTGACTGTTTTTTCACTAGTTTTGCATTTGGCTAGGGTCAGTGTCACTACAGGTTGCATGAGACGATACCTGGACCCTACAAACTCCTTCAGGATGGCACATCAATATATTTACATTATACAGCAACAGTCTGCTATGAGATGAGAGCAGGAATATCCTGAGCACACAGAAATAAAAAGGTCTGGGGAAGCCATGGAAAACGCTGTTTCCAGTAACATTGTTCAGCATAACTGGTTTGGTGGTGGCTCAGTCATGGTCTGGGTAGGCACATCCATGCAGAAACACACAGACCTCTACAGGCTAGGCAGCAGCACCCATACGTTGGCATGAAATCCTTGAACCCACTGCCAGACTCTATGCTGGTGCAGTGGGTCCTGGTCCTAATTTTCATTTCCATTAAACAATGTGGTATTTTTTTGTTCCTAACACATTATCCGGTCCATAACTGTAAATATCCCATCATGATTTTTTCCCATCAAGATCTGATGTGTTTCTTTAATTGTTTCATGACCATATTCAAAGGCTCATAGAAAGATAAAATAATTTTAAGTTTGCAGCTGGTAGGGAAAAAAGCAGAAATAAAGCTGCTTCTGAGAATCTATATTTCATACTCATTTAACAAGAGCCACCAATGACAGTTATAGCCTCACATGATTAATGAAAATATAAAATGTAGAAGTTAGGATAACATTACAGCTGCATTTCATTAAAGAAAACTCTTTAGCAGACATTATCTGTTTTATTATCTTTTGCAATACTATTTTGCACTAATTTGGAGGCACTGTATTCACATCACATTATACTTGTGTGCACAGGAACGTGACTACATACTGAACCATACTGCATAATCTGTTGATGCCAATGCATTACATATAACATTACTATAATCACCAGGCAAACATGTACAAAACATAATACAGTGATTTTGTTGTTTATATTTAAGCAACATTGGTGAGCAGTAGGTATGGCTTTAATATTGTTCAATGATGAGTCATAGTCTGTACTATTTATACCCATGAATCATCCTTGACCAACATATTAGATAATCTTCAGCCAATCTGAAATAGACTATCTCTTTACTTTCTTTTATTTGTGATTCCCCAGTTTCTCACTATTTAGCTACTGCCAACCGTCCAGTGACCTAGGTCAGTTGCTAATATGGGGAATCCCCACTTTCTCAATTTCAGTAAATATTTTGGGATTAAAATGGTAAAACATGTTAGCAAATTAAACTTTATTAGCATATAGTCAGTGTTTTTTCTTACTGTGATGAAATTTCTTTGGTGGTGAAAGAAAGTGTTCAAAGAGCAGTAACTGCCCATAAATGGTCCTTACTTTGCAGATGGTGCTAAACTACTCTGACAAACTGCAAAAAATATCTCTACATTTGTAGCTTATACAATGTAAATTATTTGGAGAACTGAATGTTTATGTAAGTAAATTGCTGGCATCCATTTAAGCAGAAATGTAAACATTTTTTCAGTTTCCATGACCTCGTAAGGACTAACCTGGTAGTTCTGCACCACCTTCCTCAGCCTGGTTCCTAGCATGTTGCTGGACATCTCATCATTCCACACCTCTCCCAAAAGCCCATGAGGCCCAAAGAACTCTGCATTGCTGCCTCTGCCGCTCAGCTCGCCCTTCCGCCGCCCTCCGAATAGGGTCTCCAGTGCTCGCGTGAAGGGACGTGGCAGCAGCCGACTAAAGAACCTGGAGGGCTCGTGTTCTTTCCGCTTTGTAGGCAAGTCCCTGGCTTCATGGCTGTGGTTTGAAGAGGAGAGGACAGGGATTGGACGGTGAGGGTCACCTGGGACGACACCTGGGAGCTTCTGAGGGTCTGTGTACATGGGCTTGGCTCCACCTCGCAGCACCTGTGGGAATCAGTGGGATAATAAACATTAGACCTTTAATAGAATACTTCAGGCCTCCTGTCTGGAGAAAACCTGGTCTTGTTAGGAGAGAACATCCAACCCACGTCAGACAGCACAGGTCTCCTTTCTAGAGATCTGGCCAAATTTCTTAAACCTCCCAGGGTTGAGACCAGGAAGCAGAGTTACAGTCTTCTCTCTTCCTGTCAGCCCCCAAAAACTCCCATCCCCATAGAGATGATGTAAACTACCAGACCACCAGAAACCAGCAAAAAACTATTTACGTTTAAAACGATGTAGCATCCTTAACTGTATGAAGGAGTAAAACAGTTAAATGTGGATTATTAAAAATGTGATAACGCGATAATAGATATTGAAATTCCATCACTGAATTAAGCAAGTGGGCACTTCCTTTAGCATTTAAGCTAATTAGCATTAGCTTGTTAATGCATACCCCGTCTTTACCCCACTGAATTTTTTTCTGGCTAGAACACTGTAATCTATTATTAAATTCAATTGGTTTGGTTAAAAATGTAAATGATCACTTGACCCAGCTGTCTTAGCTAATTACAGGCCAATCTCCAAATTTCCTAAAGAGTAGTAAAATAAAATAAAAATGTAAAATAGCTAACTGATCACCTGCAGAGGAATAGTTTATTTGAGGAGTTTCAGTCAGGTTTAATAATTCATCACAGTACAGAAACAGCATTAGTGATAACATAGGGCTTTGCTTTCTGTGATGGAGCGAAATCCCTGACACAGTACCCTGGAGTCAGACTGTTGTAGTTGTTGTTCCAGTCCGTAGCAATGTTTAGTGATGGTTACAAATGATCTTCTCATGGCCTCTGAACTCATCTCTGTGCTTGTCCTGTTGGACCTCAGTGCAGCTTTGATACTGTTGACCATAACATTTTATTACAGAGATTAGAGCATGACATAGATATTAAAGGTACTGCTCTGCAACTATTAACGAGATAATCGACCTCACAGAGAGCTGAGTTTAAGTAGCTACTCTGCATTGTGTTGGCACATGGCATTGAAGAGCATAATGAAAGACTGATATCCTTAAACTTTCAGAAATATTTGTACTGTAATTAAACGTATTCCCCACTGCTGTGTAATCCATTAAAGTAAATGTAAATGTTATTAAGAAATGATCAGACAAGAGTGGGCTTTCAGGGAATACTGTTGTCAGGACATGTAGCAACATATTCATCCTGCTGTAACCAGGTTTCTGTGAGGCAGAATAAATCAATATGCTGATCAATTATTAAATCATGCACTAACAGGATCTAGGAAGAGTGATGTTTAATTTTCCAAATTTAACTGTTTTACTGTTTGGTGCAGTAGAGGATGCTATATCATTTTTCTTTTTGAATTTTTATGCTTAAATAGTTTTTTGCTGGTGTTCCGTTTGTTTTTTGGTGGTCTGGGAGCAGGCACCATCTCTATGGGGATGGCAGTTTTGGGGGGCTGACAGGAGAAGAAAAGCTGCTGAGAAGCATGTAAGACTGCAACTCTGCTTCCTGGTCTCAACCCAGGGTAGTCAGTTTTTAGGAGCGTTAATAAAATTGGCCACATTTCTAGAAATGAGAGCTGCTCCATCCAAAGTGGGATGGATGCTGTCTCTCTTAACAAGACCAGAGGGGTATTCCAGAAAGCATATTCAACAAACTCTGAGTTTCAGCACAGACTCTTAGTTGATCAACTCTGAGATCGACAAATCTGAGTTCCCCATTCCAGAACAGCTGATCAGAGTTAGTTCAATCAGCTCTGAATATGTGTAGCATATTAGCGCGCATGTGAGTAAGGGAAAGGAGTCCAATGGAGGACATGCAAGACACAGAACTGAACTTAAACATGCAGCTTTATTTGCTGGAGCTCAGGAATTAACAAACACAGGAATGTAGGAAAGCACACAGGAGCACACAGCAGGGATAACCTAGAAGACAATGGGAAACACAGCTGTGTACAATCACACAATGAGATGGGGGAAGCAAAACTGAATACACAGCAAAAAAAGACCAAGAAACTATCAAAGTAAAACAGGAAATAAAGACAGACAGACACGCAAGACAGACACGCAAACTTGACAAACTGCAGGGAAATAACAACAAGAAACACACACACACGAGAACATAGACGCAGGAAAGACAGGAACACATGGAACTAGGGAACAAAACCCAAAACACATTGGGAAACACAACAAAATCTCAAAGGGAACAGAAACAAAAGGCACTAAAAACAGAAACACTGGACCCATGGCCCAGGATCACAACACATGCAGCTAAACATGTCGCTCCTGGTCTGATTGTGGAGGGGCCCAGAGAAAACTACAGAGTCTGACATTGTTTTTGAAAAGTTACACACCGTTTCAATATTAATTTTAGTGACCTCCGATTGGCGTAACCGGGTGTCATTACTTGGAGTTATTTTTAACCAGGATATGTCCTTCAATGCAGGATTGCTTTATTGCATTTGTGCAATATATGTATCAGAGTAATGTTGAAAATGCTGTTTTGATTCTTGAGTTTTCTTTGTATTAGTGTAGTTACCATACTGAATTCATTTTAAAAAATATTACTTGTTATTTATATTATTGCACTTTTTGGTCATGGTTATAATTACTACACCTTGATGACATTGTGTGCATGAGGCTGAGCCCGGGTTCGTGCTCGGACGCCAAAGATAGCGTCGGTAACGGGCACGCTGTTTTCAGCGCAGATTGCATAGAGCAGAGCCATGGAGATGCAGAAGAGGACTATGCAGAGCGCTCCGCGACGGGCCCGACGCCTCAAACGCCACAGCAGGCTGACTCTGTCCATCGCCGCCCCAGGAATCTGTAAAGCAAAGACAAGATTGCAACAATTCAGGCCAGCAGTAAATACAGGAACAGTGTCAGAGAATTAAAAGATTTGTATTAAATATCAGAGCTGTTGTCAAACTTGTCTGCAGCCGTCATCTGGATTGTGAGTTTTTTGTTTGAACTAGCATCTTCTATCCTTTCATAACAGATGAGGGTATAATTAAGGAAACATAGACCCTGTTTTGACCTCAGTATCAAGTGAATTACAACCTACACAAAGTCATGTATCAGAGACCAACTTATTTTTTTCATCCTTTATCCATCTATCCAGCTGCAACTATTGTTTATTTTAGTAACCGATATTCTGATAAGAAATCATTTTCTTTTAAATGAACAATAATAAGTGAGTTCCTCGTTAGTATAGTGAAAATTATCTCCGCCTGTCATGCTCATGCTGCCTTGGCTTCTGGGGATGCTGAAGCTCAGGAGGTAGAGCAGGTCACCTGCCAATTACAAGTTTGGTGGTTCAATTCCTAGCTGCTCTGGGCTATATGGATGGGTCGTATTGGGTCAAAACTGTCCCCTTGATTTTAACAGCACTCTAGCATCACACACAGTGTTGGGGAATTTTTATTACTTTATATAGATAAGTCAGTGCACTCATGATAGGAACACCTATTGAGTAAACACACACCCCAATCAATGGACTTTTGTATGTTTAAAGTGTGGGATGAAGCAGAGGCTGATAAAATCTCCTCTTAATAAATGATGGCCTTGGAGAGTTCCTGGAGTTCTCTGTTCACATGACACTGTATCACTCTGTGGTATAATTCTGTCTTTGTGCCCCCTCCAGTTGGGCTTGCAAATCCACCTGTTTTCTTAATATGAATTAGTGTGGGGGCAATCATTAGATAAGGCTGGGACTTTCCAAGGGGAGTCTTCCTAGCTGTAAGATGATCCATCACTCTGACATCTACCAGAGCTGTTCATCCAGTGCTCTGGTGACATGTGTTTCCTTAAGCCCACGTGGGGAACAAGTTAGAAATGAGCCCCAAGGTGACTGGTCTAAGCACAGGTTCAGAGAACCCCACTTTATGTAAATTAAGGAGGGGCCAAACGCAAGTGGGCAGAGTCATGGGTGTCTATGGTCTGAAAGTCACTTCTTTTTTCTTCCTCCTTTTTTCTTTTCTACTTCTACTTTCTTCTTCTCTCTACTTTGTCTCTGCATCTGACTCTATGTTTCCTTCTTCTCCTCTTATTCAGTGTAGTTGTCTTAATTCTGTTAGATGTCTGTGTCTTGGTAATTGTAATTGTGGTTTTCTACTTGTGTTCTGTCTTCTCTGCCCTCTTATCTTTTTCTTTCCTTTTTCTTGTTTCATTCTTGCTTTTTCTCTTCCGCCTGTCAGCTCTGGCATTGCTGCATTGCTGCATTTATGTGAAAAATAAATAAATAAAATAAAAGGAAAAACACTAACAAGAGCAGCCTTGGAAGAGCAAATATGTTTGGCGCAACATGGTGATCTTGTCTGTCGGGTTTTGCAATCAGAATTATGATCTGAATACAGACAGGCTTTAAAAAAAAAAAAAGAAGAAGTGGTGCGTGTGTGTCTCTGTGTGTTTGTGGGTTAGTGAACGAGCATGTGTGGCTGTTACCTTTGAAAGGAGCACGTGGTGGCTCCAATGAAAAGAAGCGAGCATATCATAACATTCTCAGAACTGGGGTGTGTCCTGTGCTTTGAAGCAACATTTGCTGCTGCAGATAACAGATGTTCTGATGGTGTAGATGTCATTAAGTAATGTTCATAATAATTTGGTGTCCAACCCAACAGCCCCAGTTAAGTGGTTCTGAGTTTTACTGGCCCATGCATATTTTAGTGGCCTAGAGATGAAAAGAAAAAAGCCATTTAATATTATTAAATATCAATCCAATTTAATTTATATAATACTTTATTTATATTTTATATTAATGTAAATCTGCAAAATAATGTTTTGACACCTTGGTTCTTATACATCCCACACCCCCTTTAGACTCACCCCAATTGCTGCAGGTATCGCTGCCATATAAAGCAAGGTGGCTGCTATCAGCCTTCAGCCTGATTAAAATATCATGTCAGACTAAGTTAACAGTTAATCAGCATATTCTATTTTAACTTCTGTATCGTTACCATAGATTTCCACTATGTAAAACAGTTGACGGGAGCAGCTACACAGTTCTCTTTTCTCCACTTTGGCCCTTGTTGATCAGGAGGCTTTGTGGACTACTGCCAGCACTTTCCCAGTAAAAGTTTTACTGGTGATTACAAGAACAAGTGCTGCTGTTTTGGATTCTATAAAAACATTTCCATTCACTCCACCTGATCTCTGTAACGACTCTGTCTCTTTGCACTTCACTCTTTATGTATGTGTGTGTGTAGACAGACTCCATGTTAATCTATGATAACATCATTTTCAGTGCCGCCATTGTGTTTTCAGTCCTTTTGTTGAAAAACTGGAGCGTACACAGGATTAATGTTGCACCTGAATACATTTGTATTACAGGTCTGTCTTTGGTCATAAATGTGGGTGAAACACTCACACTTACATGGTGACACCTGAACGCTGCAGAAATGAAGCATTGAAGCATAAAATCCATCCATCCATCCATCCTTCTTTTGCTTATTTGGGGCCAGGTCGCGTGGGCAGCAGCCTAAGCAATGAAAACCAGACCTCTCTCTACCCCCAGCCACCTCCTCAAGCTTATCCTAGGCCAGTTCCTAGGTGAGCTGAGAGAGATAACCTGTCCAGTGTGTCCTAGGTCTACACCCGGGGGCTCCTCCCAGTGGGCATCCTCCTCATATTAGTTTTAGTCTATTATGGTAGCTTTACATTTTGAGTGTTTTTTTCAATTTCATCTTGATTAATCTGTCCTGATATATAATTTGACATCAACAATAAAAACAAGACCACATGGAACAGACACTGCCAATGCTGCCGAAGCCAAGGCTATTAGAATACATTTTTCTTCAAAATACATTTTCTTCAGAACAGCCGAGCTAAAAAAAAAATGAACCAAATATCAAGGTGCAATTAAAAAAACATATGGTTCAAACAACTTCAGAAAAAAAAAGAACTCAAAAAGAAACCTGTAAGGGGAAAGAATCAAATTCTGAAGTCTTCTTCATTTACTGCAGAAACAAACAGTCTCAGAATTGTTTATTTATACTGAAACCTAAAAACAAATAGAGCTGAGGGCTGTTGTACCAGGAAGGAAGGTCTACACATCCGGGCTGTCTTTGCAGTAGTGTCCTCTACAAAACCTAAAACCTGAGTCAGAGATAATGGGTACAACAATGACGGTTACTGACTTTCATTGTTTAGCCACCCTCTCTGATTCAGGCTCACATAAAAAGGGGTGTATTGTGTATCATATCACATTCTTGAATTTCCCTCTGGGATTAATAAAGTATCTATCTAAATATTATCTATCTATCTATCTATCTATCTATCTATCTATCTATCTATCTATCTATCTATCTATCTATCTATCTTATAGTATTTATAATATTAAAAGAAAACTAGAAGTAATGACAATAAGAAAGCCTCTAGAGCAGGGTATTCAACTGGCAGCCCAAGGGCCAGAACTGGCCCATCAGTCATTTTGGACCGGTCTACTGCCCATTCACCTCTGTTATTAAATGAAAAATTTAAAAGAAGCGGTGCCTAAACTGTAAGCACGACATGTAATTCACACTCCTTACAGATGATGGCAGTAACGTACCATATTGTTGATTACCAACTGCCGTTAAACTCAAGAAGAAAAAGTAGAAGAAGAACGGCACTTTACTTTTATGGCATGCAGCACTGTGTGGGTCCGTGTATTTCATGGCCAATGGATTTTCATTTAGGAATCAGAAA
>VOQJ01034781.1:6271-20839 GCA_015052665.1 Apistogramma diplotaenia | reverse complement strand
GTAGATGCTTAGACATGGTTGGGTTTTGGGGGGGGGGTGGGGGGGGGGGGGTGTTTAAGGGGACTTGGCTAAGCATGTGTAATTAAGAGCAGGGGTAAGTGGTGAGTTGCAGAGTGCATTATCATGCGTCTGTGTGTGCGTGTGTGTGTGTGTGTGTACGCGTGTGTGTGTGATATGGTAGCAGCATCAGGCCATGATGGAGTGCTTTGCGGAGCCAAACACCCATTCAGCAAGCTGTGGGCTCATTAATCCTGCCAAACTCCACTTGTTACATACACGCACAGGAAATCATGAGGCTAGGTAAACAGGGAACTGCTGTGATCCATCACGGCGCACCAGGAACACACAGATATAGGTACACACACATCCAACATGTAAAATGATAAGCTTATACCCATACAAACATACTGCCGAAACACGCAGATCTGCATGCATGTGACAAATAAACAGATGCAAAAAAAGTATGTACGTAAAATGCTGTTTCTCCCAGCAGAATATTGACTGTGCTTTACGCTGGGATGTGAGAGGTGAACCCAGAAATAATCCCCCCGCCCTCCCTTAATGTAACAGAGAAATGACATCCAGTGCTGGTAAAGGCCTGCACTTGCTATTAGTAGTAAGAAATACTGCCACAAAGCCTGGAAGGAAATCAATAGAGCTTGACCCCAGTTTGACCTCTGGTTGAATGGAGAACTTATGGGACCACAGTGGCCTTGATATTAGCTTATTTGATGTGTTATTTCCCAACAACTCTCTTTTCTCTCCATTTCAACTTTCTTTCTTTCGATTCTTTATTCTCTCTATTTACTCTCTGTTTTGTTTCCATCTCCTAAGTGCTTATGAATAAGCGCACACACACGCATCTGCATGCATACACATGCCAAGAGACACACATCATATGACAAATGTAGTATAGGGCCAGTTACACAGCCCAGTGGTTAGCTGCAATGTTGGAGCAGATCTGTTATATCTATACGCCTCCGTGGCTGCAGCATTTACTGAAGCCATCAGCGAAACAACATTCCATATATCTTTGACAGAGAGGGGAACAATAGTATTTACACCAATTTAGCCCTGGGAGGGGGGGATTTCCAGTTAATGGGCAACTTTTTTTCTCTTCTCTTCTTTGAACATTTTCAAAATGGCCACCCTTCAGGAGGACAGATGAGACATGCATCGAGGCTGCGACTCACATGCTAATAAACTCCATTAGAAAAAAAACAGCAGCAAACCAAAAAAGCAAGGCAGTGCTTCACAAAGCAGCCTGGTGCCTATAACACTAGACTCCATGCCAGGTACTCTCGCTATAAGCTGCTAAATAAGATATAAAATCCATCTTCAAATTAATACCAACAGCAGGAGAAGCAAAAACATAATTTTGTAATTTTGATGACTCAATTATTGCTTTCTCTCTCCTTTTGCTATGAACTGTGCCCATGTGAGTGTGCAAGGTTCACCCAACTCATAATATTTACCCTGCGTGCTCTTGCCACATTGTGGCAGCCTGGGAATGGCTAGTCTGAAAAGGTTAAATGTCACCAGTCACCAAGGGGCCAATCAAGGGTTAGTTATGGTGCAGGTTCAGGTTTGGGCTGGCTGCAAAAGGTCAGAGAGGTCAGATCGGGTCAAAGAAAGGACAAGCTGTCCACTGGGGTTAGTAAAAGGTGACAAGAAAATTAGACTATGTACAACAGTGCAATTTTCAGCAAAAACATACTGGCGGCTGCCAGTGCACCCCTCAGCCTGCTGGCAGCAGAATCTGTAGGTGGCACAAATCCCCTGGAAATACAAGCTCTACAACACATAATTGCCAGGTCTCAGTAGATCTTCACGAGGTGCATATGAGCCTTGGTGACTTTATTCACCACATCAATTCAAAAACAAACGGCTAAGTAAGAACAAGGAATAAGAAATGCTTTTAAACATAACTTTTAATACCTATCAAATTTTTTTAACCACGAGAATACCATCACTTTCTGTGACCCACATTATTACGATAAGAACGAACTCATCTGAGATTTTTAGTAGATTATCTGAAAATAAGAAGTGACATCATTCTCCAGTTATCGTCTTCACAAAGTTAAAAGTCGGCTGCCTGCTTGCTGCCTGTCCACCCGGCAGGGTGAAGACACTCCCCCTTCAGCCTTTTTAGGCTGAGGGGTAAAAAAGAAAATAAGAATTGAAATTAAGAGATGTTTAATATAAGATGAAGAAATTTGCTAGAATCATCAAATGTTCTAATTTTATTCTTATGTGTGAGTAGATTAATAGATTGTTTGGAAAAGTGTTTAACCTGAAAAAATGTTTAGCACCTTCCTAGTTTTTTTTGTTTTTTTTTACATCCTTGATTCTCATTATTACTTAAACCTCTCACCCATTACTTCAGACCGCAGTGGTGGAGAATAATATGAAACAATTTGTCTACTGCTGTCAATTTTGCAAGTTATTTAGTGGTTTGATGAGTGGGATACTGTGGAGCATTTCATTGGTAGCCCACAATGCTCCATCTGTTAGCTTCCCAAGTCCTGCTATGTGTGGTCTCCTTACATGCCCACAGTGACTACACTAAATGCTGCTGGTTGGCATGTACGAAGCCACCTTGTTTACCAGCATAGATCTGTTTGATAACATGCTAAGATTTACTTAAAAGTGCTGCTGATCTTCTCAAAAAGTGTCTGCTTATGTCTGTGAGAAACAGAGAGCAGTAGCCAGTGCATGCTTTAATATCCAGCAGACTCTCTTATGCCTTCTACCCAAACATGTTAGAAATCTGATACAACTGATTTAGAGTCCCAAATGTGACAGAACAAATGTAAAATGTAAATTCTCTACATTAGTGGCCTGACAGCTCCCATAGTGATTTATAAAATATTTTCTGTCTCTGAAGCCCTTAATAGTCTTTTGTCAGCCTACTAGTTGAACATGCTTATGATGTATGAACCAGCAGGTTCTTTTAGGTCGAGTACATTAACTGTGTCAATGTGCAGGACAAAAAAATTATATTTACATTTTTAAATGAATATCAAAACTGATTATTTTAAATGGTTAATAACTTTTTTAATATTTACCTTATAGCAGTCATGTAATATACAGTCACCGAGCAGATTTTTAGGTAAACTTGTTTAACTTCTTGTTAACACAAATATCTAATGAGCCAATCACATGGCAGTGACTCGGTGCATTTAGGCCTGCAGATACAGTCACGACAAACTGCTGATGTTCAAACTCAAGCGTCACAAATCTCAAACTATTTCGTGAACATGACAGAGTTCACTGTACTCAAATGGCCTCCACTGTCACCATTTTTCAAGCGCCTTTGGGATGTGGTGGAACGGAAGAGTCACGTTGTGGATGTGCAGCCGGCAAATCTGCAGCAACTGTGTGATGCTGTCGTGTCGATACGGACCAAAATCTCTGAGGATTGTTTCCAGCACTTTGTTTGAGTCTGTGCCATGAAGAATTAAAGCAGTTCTGAAGACAAAAGGGGGTCCAACCCAGCACTAGTCACTGTATGTGTGCAATGTTAAATATTTCTGACTTCTTGTGTGAATTAGTCTCATCTGTAATGAACCTGCACTGCAGCTACACATATACAAAACATACGCATATAATTTCAATAGAGGGTACCCAATAAAATGAAATCTCTCTGAGTTGAATGAAAACAAAGTTTAGCTGAAAATGATTGAAATAGCATTGTTTATGCATAGCGCCCCCCCCCCCACCCCCTATACCCCCAAGAGGGCCCCCCCCCCCACCCCCTATAGGGAATATGAACATTTTTGAAAATGTTAAGGGATCACTGATGTCATTACCAGTCATTCTAATACCAGTGTGTTAAAAGAGTTTTGAAAAGGACTTCAGAGAGTATAAACTACAGGCTGAAAACAGGAACGTTTTCTTCTTTCCTTTTCTTTTCTTTTATATACACCTTCATAGCACTTCACACACTCCTTAGATTTCACTGAACAAATAAAGGAAAACAAAATAATGGCCAACAGCCCCACCACAGACCTTTATCCTCCTCCCATTTTAGCCCCTTTTAAAAACAGAAATAACCCACTGAATACTTCCAAGTGCTGTATCAATGCCTGACTGACAGCTCTACCTCCCTCTGGCCAGCCTACACAACGCAGACCTACAATGAAGCCAGTATGAACAGAGAACTGTCAATCACAGAAAAGCCATCCATTGGGCAATATATATGATCATCAGCTAGAATCAAGTTCACCAGGTGTGGGCAAGTATACATCAACACACACACACATGCACGTAGATACTGTAAATAAATGCACACATACACAAAAATCAAACACAGGCTTGTGCACATTAACAAACATACACACATTCACATGCAAAATGCACATAAACACACACACACACACACACACATATCCCTTCCAGAGTGTTGGCGCCTAGACTGCAGAAGTCATCAGGGACCTGTAAAGCATTACCCTCTGTGTGACTCGAGCCACTCCAGAAATAGCCTCTGTAATGTATTCTTACCGCCGCCGTCTCTTTTGCACAATAGTGCCCTTAATAACACACTCCATTTCTGTTGGCATAAATAAGGGCTCCATTTCCATCTTATTTCATGCAAATGAGAGCGACGGCGCCCAAACAGGTAGTGGGAGTACTGTGTGAGTGGAGTGTGGAAGTGTGTAGTCACTGAGTGTAGTGGCATGATTGGGGACGAGCGAATTCAAATGAGCGTTGGAGAGACCCCACGATGTGCCAACGACTCCCACGCCAGCCTGCCAACGGCGTGACAGACAACGTCACTTAGTCACTTATGGGCCCCGCCGCCTGCACATGGTGCCATTACAGGGGCCAACGCAAAAACCAATATTTATCCAGGCAAATGGTTCTCGAGAGAGAGATTATTGATGCACACACGAAAGCTACACTCCAGTAGTAGGCGCTGGTGCAGCTCGATAGCATGGTGTGTGATTTGCTAATTCCACTGCTTGGCAGTGTTTGAAGAGCGCTGATTGGAAGATGCCAAGGACTGACACAGAGTGGCACTTCTGAATTCATGTCTGTTGTAAAAGCGCCGTTTTATAGAAGGGTTTCACAGTTAATGGAAAACATCTGCTTTGACATAAAAGTGTGGACAGAAGTAGAACCACGACTAGCTGATCTAAGTTTACATCCTCCATGAGACTGAGTCTTCTCCCTGTGTAATTCAAATCCCTCTATTGTATAGAATCAGCAGTCAAATCTGACAAAAATGTCACTTCAAAATAAGATTTAAACTGTTACACTTCTACTACAGAAAGAGAAAAGGTCATTACAGTTTCATAACGCCTCAATCCAGAGACAACATTTATAGCTTATCTCAGCCAATAAAACTCAACTTTAAAAAAGTAAACTTGTATCAATTGCGTCATATGCATATGCCTTGCAGCTGAAACTGAGGCGAGCCTGTACTATGCTCACTGGTCAGTGATATAACACACTCTGTGCAGGACTGCTGCCATCTTTACCGTTACAGAATCCTCCCAAAGGTTTCAGTTTATTTCTTATTTGGGTACATTGTGTTCCTCATAACATTTGTGAGTCTATAGGATAATCCCATAGCTAGCACTTTTGTCTTAACTGTGTTGTGTATACAGAGCAATTGTGCAGCCTCTGTGATCAACTGACTACCTGCCCAGGATGCAAACTGCCTCTTGCTAGGGGTCATGTGGCATAGACTAAAGCCCACAAGCCAACATGAAAATGACATAGATAAAGAGATAAATACTGGGTATATATGACACACCCTCCTAGTGTACATGATGTAGCTTTGCCTTCTCAAAAATGTAATCATATATCAGGGTTATGATGGCTACAGACATATCGCATTTCTGATGTTAGAGATTTCAATAACACACCCTGCCTACCGCAAACCCTCTGCTGGTGGTGATTCTCTTTGCTCCATCAAAGTGAATGAAAGAACACAAGCACAGCAATTTCAGGGATTCTGCTGTTGATAATGAGAGGGTATGACAGAAATTACATGATATTGGTAGCACACACCGTATGCAGCTCTGAGCCCTCATTTATAAAATGTACTTGGATTTATGCTTGAACTTTGTTTCATTATCAGTTCTGGTGAATTCTAAAAAAAATGCTGAGCAGAAAAATCCAACTTAGACTAGTTAACACACTTACACACCTGTGATCTACTCTTTCTACATCACATTAAATGAATAAAACTAGGTAACAAGTTTTCATTTTTGTCTTGTCTTTGGGTTTAAATGCTTTTCTAATTCTGTACATATAAACAAACTAAAAATATATGTTTTTGATCCCAAACCTTTTGTGTTTCAGACAGTAATTTTACAAATTTGTCATTTTCCCAGTTAGTAGTGCTTTTCATTTATGATTTAGCTATTTTCTCTTCAGACATTATCTTTAAAAATAGAAAAATATACAGCAAAAGACAAAAATAACAATATAGTGATGTAACAAAATTTTAGTTTGATCAAATATTTCAGTAAGAATTTACTGAGGTTTCAAGAAACTTCTCAAAATGTAAACAATTTTCAGCCGAACACTGAGAAATTTAAGAGTTAGAAACTAACACTTGCTTGACAAACATCATGTTAACTAGTGTAATGTGAGAGCAAGTCAGATTTTAGTTAGAAGGAGCAGCCATGGACCAAATTGAAGAAAATATTAAACTGACCCCCAGCAGCACAAATCAGTTGGTGGAATAATGAAGCAAACTCATACAGTACCAATCAAAGGTTTGGACACAATTATGTGTAAGTGTGTAATTAGCAAGCATCCGTGTCCATGTGCTGGACTCATACAGTCTATGGACGCAGACTGTTAACCAAGCTCGCTAACAGTTTGTAACTTGCACTTCCCCCTCTCATTGAGATATGGTCACTTCTGGCTCCAAAAAACGTATATGATGGCAGCCAAAATGCAAATTTTAACACTTCAAAATGCAGTCCAAATCCGCTGGGTAACGTCAATATGTCTACAGCCATCTTTTATATACAGTCTGTGGTTTAAGTAAGTAAAAGCCGAAGCCTGGAAGTGTGCAGCTGCTGTAGGTAGGTACTGCAGTGGGACCACCTTAGGACATTTTTGCAAAATTGCAATTTCCCAGCAATCCCTGGCATCAAGTGCAGACGTCTCTGAAAGGAACCTTTAAAACATCAAACTAAGGTTCTACGAATAACTAGCCAGGGTTTCCAGCTTAGGTCATACGTAAGACCAATATTTATTCTAAAATCAGGGAACCCTCTTCATGAGGATACATAAAAAAGATGTAAAATCGTGGGGTGAACAAGACTGATCACTACCTTACTTAACACTGCACCACATATACACACTGCATGATCTAAGGTACTGCAACTAAAATCATCTTTTCTCTCTCTCTAATGCCAGCAGCAATGCCAGCGGCAGCAGCTGCTTATTGATGATGCTGATTATTTGTGATAATTCACTCAAATTCCCTTGTGAGTCCGGTTCCAGTCAGCCACCAATACTTGCTACCATTCAGACCAGCTCAAGGTTATTTCACAATCCGAAAAGTTATGTGACTGTGTGACGCACTTGTGATCTCAGAAAATCAAACCAGAACCTTATTTCATTTTTTAAGAAGTACAAAAACAGCCCAAAGTGCCAGCGGCATCGCCAGTGGCAACAACTGATTCCTAAAGAAGGCTGTGTTGCACTGACTTTTGTTACGTCATACTGAGCTACAGAATGACTTTGTGGAGGACATACTGATGCGAAGTGCTGTAAACCTTAAATTTCCCATTTTCTAATAGAGTTTGTCGGCATCTTTCGGGCCTTTACTTTGCACTTCCCGGTAATAACTCATCAGTTGAGCAGTGTAGGCGGTTTCCTGACAGTTTTTTCCTCAGGCCTTATTTTGCTGATAAAGTTTGAGTTTCTCTGGTGTTTCTTGTTTTTTTTTCTGCAGTTTTAAACACAACCGCATCAGAGGATGTGCAGCCATCGCGTCCCGTGCAAAAGAAATGCATATCACCACATGTTTAACTAGTCAAATAAACCAACATAATCAACTGTAAGTGCATTTTCAGATTCACACTTTGTGGCACTAAAGGCAATCGTGATTATGTAACCCATTTCGGAAACACAGTCCGAAAAAGCAGTTGGTAAAATCAGAGGATTGCAGAAGGTAGAGCTGGAGAGGAGAAAAGGTTCACAAGAGTTGATGGTGGTCAGATAAAACAGCTCCACACTCGCTTCAAGGAAAGGTTAATGTCTCTTTCTCAATTTCTTCATCGCTCCCTCCCTTGCTTTCCCAGCTGAGGTCTGTGTGACTTACAGCAGGTCCAGACTGCATTAGATTAAATCATAAATTACTCACCCACCCCCATATCTGCATCCCCCCCACCTCCCTATCTCACTCTTTCCCCTTTCCATCCTCTCCCTATCTCAATCTCGCTCTCCCTTTATTCTCCTATATTCCATTCCCCATGTATTTCTCCTGCTCCCCCACTATTATTTCTCCCCAGCTCTAATCATTATTTTCTTTTCTTCACCCTTTCTTTTCTTCACTTCATTTCTCTCGCACTCCCTGTACTCTACAATACAAATGCTCTTCTGTTAGAGGACTGCTACACTGGCTTTGGACAGTGAGGGATGTGGCTGAATGTTTGCTAGCACTGCTTGTACAGATTGGTATTTGCTGCCTATGATTACCTTCTCCCTATATTTAAGCAAATATCTGATCACTTTAATATTTAATGTAACATACAGTAGCATCACCAAATCAGGTCTCTATATAGAAGCAGTATGAGCTGGTAGTCCTACAGATATGGGAGCTGGCCAGGGTGTTGCATGTGTTTTGTATACGCTATGTTGCCAAAAGTATTCACTCACCCATTCAAACCACTGAATTTAGCTGTTCCTATAAATACTAAATAGTAAATATTGCACAGTCAACTGTTAGTGATATTACAATAAAGTGGATGCAATTGTGAAGAACAGCAGAAACTCAGCAAAGAAGTGGTAGGCCATGTAAAATCACAGAGCAGGGTCAGCTGAGGTGTAAAGTGCACAGAGGTTGCCAACTTTCTACAGACCTCCAAACTTCAAGTTAGCTCAAGAACAGTGCATAGAGAGCTTCATGGAATGGGTTTCCACGGCCAAACAGCTGCATCCAAGCCTTACAGCATCAAGCATAATGCAAAGCGTACAATGTTGTGATGTAAAGCACCGCCACTGGACTCCAGAGCAGTGGAGACGTGTTAATCACGCTTCTCCATCTGGAGACCCAGACGCGTCCAAACCCAGTGGATAAGTCTGGGTTTGGCAGTCGCCTGGACAACAGTATGTGTCTGACTGCATTGTGCCAAGTGTAAAGTTTATTGGAGGGGGGATTATGATGTGGGGTTGTTTTTCAGGAGTTGGGCTCGGCCCCTTAGTTCCAGCGAAAGGAACTCTTAATGCTTCAGCATACAAAGACATGTTGGACAATCTGATGCTCCCAACTTTGTGGGAACAGTTTGGGGATGGCCCCTTCCTGCTCCAACATGACTGCACACCAGAGCATGAAGCAGGTCCATAAAGACATGGATGATTGAGTTTGGTGTGGAAGAACTTGACTGCCTGCACAGAGTCCTGACCTCAACCTGAGAGAACACCTTTGGGATGAATTAGAACAGAGACTGTGAGCCAGACCTTCTCATCCAACAGGGTTGACCAACGACATATTAAACCCTGTGGATTATGAATGGGATGTGACTCAAGTTCATATGTGTGTGAAGGCAGACGAGTGAATCATTTTGGCAGTATATTATTTACAAACACTGATATCAACACATCCAATCACTTCTTCCATCTCATATGTGTTGGTCATTCATGCAGAGAACAACACTGCATTCTGGTGCTCCAGACATTTACTCAGTGCTGTGCTACAGAACGGGGCGAGCAGCAACTATGCTACTTTTTGATGTGGCAGCGAGTTCCTAATGCAGTATTTCAAACAGCTCAACAATTATTATCAAATTCTTAAACAGTTTCTGTACAGTTTCACATACACTTTTAACTGGTAGCTGACTGGAGTAGCACCAGGTGTGGTCTTGCTCTGTTTCAAGGTTTTAATGTGCTGTGTGTTCAGAGATGCTGTTCTGCATACCTCAGCTGTAATAAGTTGTTATTTGAGTTACAGTTGCCCGACTATCAGCTCAAAACAATAAGGCCATTCCCCTCTGAAATCAACAAGGCATTTTCACCAAGAGAACAGCCGCTCCCTGGACAGGGACTCTTATTCGGATCATTCCCAGTAAATCCCAGAGATGGTTGTGTGGTGTTGTCTTTTCAAATTATTGACATTTACTTAGTATTCTCGCTTCTTTGCGATGACGGTTGGCTTCTAGCTGCAGGTTTCTTCCTTATTTCCTTTGCATGCTCATTTTGTTAATGCAAATTTGTCCCCAAGTGCACACAATAACACACCCAATTATGATGACTGAGACCTCTGTGAAGCTCTACCGACCATCTGATACTGTTTATGGACTTAGAGGAACAGAGACATGTTAGAAGAGCATCGGTGGGATAAGAACATAGTTAAAGGAAAACAAACAAACAAAAAAAATAGCCCTTCCATTCAGCCCCCACACATCTTATGCTCCTGCTCCACTGGAGAAAAAAAAGGAATAAAATAGAGTGACCCTGCCACTAGCAACTCTCTTTTCCCCCCACTGCTCTCTTCTTCCTCCCCCTTGCCGTGTGAAATCAAATTTCCATGTGGCTCCCGTATCTGTTGCACAGCGAGGTGATTTATCAGGGATGCAAAGAGCATGCAGAAACAATCTTTATTACATCCATTTCCTGCTTGTCAGCCGGGATCATGTTGGCTGTTCATTAAAGGCGCGGCGCAGGTGAGGAGAATGCATCCCGATGCCTTGATAGATTGTCTGCTCCCCTGTGGTGACAGCAGCTGGATGGATTGAACAGCGGGGGGTGAGGAGGGAGGAAAAAAAAGCGCTGACTCCGTCGCTCCCCCTGTCAGACACACTTTTACATGGCCGGCCAGTGTCATTTCTACCAAACTGCCCTACAGACACACATGCACAAGCAGGCCTATGACACTCTTTGGACTTAAGACAGGAGCGTGCCCTAATACATGAATGCATGTGCACCATGAGCATAAACGTATTTATAGACAGTGATGCAAAGACATTGAGACACTCATTGTAAAAATGAAGCTTGTCTTGTTATATAGCACGGCCCTTGGCTTTCTGTGCAGAATACATCAGCCCGTAAGGGAGACTTGGAACAAAATTGAAAAAAAGGCATTAATTACACCTTTTGAAAGCACAAACAGGATAGTCACAGCAGTTTGAAGCAATATAACATACGTTAATAGATTAATTGTAAAATAAATATGCTCACACAGGTAGTTCTGTGTTGCCTGGAAACCACTTTGTTTAAATACTTTCAGGAGTTAGTTGCTTAGTGTAAAGATAATTTTGTAAATGGTATTATTATCTTGTACATGGCACTGGGTGCATCTGTGATGGCTTATGCACTGTGAAAAGGGAAAATATACAGATTTCATTTATACTGTCAATGCGGTAAACGCCGATCCTAAGAAATATGCTGGAAGTACAAACTTACAGCATGAGTTTACAACACACACACACACACACACACACACCAACTGATCAACAAGTACTAAAGCATTACCAATATTAAGTAACATAATTCTCCCATAAGGTTTTCTTCACCTGTTTTATTTGGGACTGCATGTGCATGCTGTTTCATCGTTCTGAAGTGACTGCAAGATACGGGTGCTTACTGCAGGGCTTCTCGCAGGAAAGCTGTTAGGTCTGACGGCTGCGAACAGCCCAGTGACGGGCTTGGTGAGGTGATGCTGGTTAGGAGATAGCTTTAACATAGCACTTGGTTAACACACTATCCCACTGCCATAATGCATGCTGTGCAGCACAGGCAGATCAGCGGAAATGCGTAGGAGCAGCTCTCTCACTGCTTCTTCTCTGCAGATAAGAGGAGAGAAAGAAATACACCCGGGAGTATATTTTCCCCACTTCCAGCATGAAGAGAAAGTAACAGCTTTATACTAACAGCAAAGCTCTGTACTTACTGTTGTTCATATTTACCGATAACACATCTGGATTCATATCTGCTAAGCAAGTAACTGTAGCACAACATCAGCTCATAAAATTTAACCGGATGTTTTTGACTTATATTCTTCCCTTCTTTTTAGTTCTAAATATTCCAGCTATTTTATATGTATAAAACATAAAGCAGTAGAAGTCTGTTAAGGGGTATTTGCTAGATTACTGGTTATAGTTGTTTCCCAAATGTAGAGAATGTACAGAGACACCACACGGCACAAAAAAATTCAAATCATACTCAACTGCACAGTTCAGTACTGAAAACATAAAAGTTCATAATCCAAACTGACGTGTAAGAGGGGCGTTTTTTTGCAAGCCTGACCTGCTCAGTACACTTAAGTGACATGAACAGACTGTATATTCAGTAGTACTCACACTATGCGAACGCACTTTACAGTGTCAATCAGCCAAAAATACAGCTCTACCTCTCAGAATGGCTACGTAAGCCTTCATAATCAGCCATAAAATCTTTTATCACACCTCCTACATCAACTGATAAATACATGCAGGATGACAACATAAATACAGCTCTGCATCTATATGAGGCTTACATTAACTCCTCGGGGTGCTGCTTTTCAAGGTGGAACTATAAAATTCTACCTTTATCTTACTGTGGTCTTTTCCGAAGGCATTAAAAAAAAGAAATTGCTCAGTTTCTCCATCTGCTCCAGAGTGCGGTTAGGCTCAAATTGATGTTTACAAAAGAAGAAAGTAGATTCGAAAGGGTTTCTTTCAATGCTCTTTGCAAATCAGTGTGACATGAAACAGTCCAGCATTACACAATTCACTGCTCCTTGAATAATCTTTGGTACTGTTCAGTTTTTCCTATCCAAGTTCTTTTTTTTACCTCATCCATCTAGTATACTATCTCCATCCCCCTGTTTAATTTGTATCCTGTGTTTCCCTGTATACAGCAGCGTGTAATGACAACGGCGTAAGCGCCGTTCGATATGGGACCGCTTCTGGGCTCCTTGGCCACGAGGGACAGAGGCTGTAGTTGATAGCTGGGTGACAGGGACATTGTAGTAGAGTGGCGGGACAAGGTGGGCGGGGGGTGGATGGATGTAATTTCTCAGATGAATCTTTATCCTTAACCCACTCACTGGTCATAATGTGTTGACGACAGGCTAATGAGCACTGTTTATGTTGAAGTACACAGTATGTGACAGCTGTCTTTTATTCCTCCCATCAAAGTGTCCAAGAGTCGCATTAATCAAACTATACATAATTCTTTATGTGAACTTTGAGGACGTGTCCACACAAACAAGATAGCTCATATTTACCAAAGATACATAGTTACACCTTTACTCTATAAAACTAACCGCTGTGCGTGTACAACCTCATTTACATACATACATGGATCCATAATTCTATATACAGTATGGTCAACTCATCCAGCTGTTGTGGACAAATGAAGTAAGCGAGAGATAAACATGGACAACATGACAAACAGGGGGTCTAAAAAACAGTCTGTGTGTGTGACAGATAAAAGTGCAAAATGCATATAGTTATGCATGTGTGTATGTGTGAATGGGTGCAAAAAGTCAGTTGAGGAGCCTCATCGGTGATTACAGGCCTAACCTTAGCTGTTTGCATCTTCACAGACTGTACGTGTTGCACTCAAAAATGTGAGAAATGAAGGTCCTTTTTATCTTATAGCTTTTCAAGGATCATGCCACTCAACGAAGACAGCTATAAAAGCAAGCTGATGAAAATATAACTAATGGCGCGATCTTGAGAGAACAGTAAAGAGTCGAGTCCGAACACAAACGCCAGCGTGCAAACTCAAGGTGGCATCTTGAGTGCCATTCAACAGTTTTAGAAGACAAGCCTCAGATGCCAATTACATTACCTGTAACACAGAGGGACTGAACTGAAGGATGGCTACAGAGGACAACAGCGGAGGAGGGGGGCGGCAGGATGCTTTCACTCAAAGAAAAATAATTTATTTCATTGTGATATGAAAATCAATGACATCGATTGAAAGGTGGCTAAAGGTGAGCTTGCACATGATCCTTCAGCTGTGAGAGGCAGAATGTCCAAGAGGAAGGGAAAGAAGGAGAGAGACAAAGAAAAGGGAGGAGGAGGAGGAGGAGAAGAAAAAAGGTGGCCAGAGGAAAAAGTCACCTCCTAGTTAACAAAGAGGAAAAAGGGAGGAGGAAAAGAGAGAGAAGGAGGGAGAGACAGCGAAAGGAAAAAGAGTGGGGCTCTTGCCCAGTGGAATCAATACAGAGAGGTGGAGCAGAGTACAATAGCCTCAGAGGAGAAGAGATTCAGTGGTGCAAGTCTAATACTCTCTGTCTCACACACACACACACACACACACACACACACACACACACACACACACTAACACACACACGCTCGCTCCTCTCTGAATCCTTTTTGCTCTTGCTTTCTCCTGACATTTCCCTCTATATCCTTCCACTATTTAATTTCTTTCTCCTTCTCCCTC
>VOQJ01034767.1:14604-29914 GCA_015052665.1 Apistogramma diplotaenia | reverse complement strand
GTGCACACACTCTCGACAACGCATTACAGCGTAGCCAGTCGGGAGTGTGTGCACGTATGTGCATGTATTAAGAAGGCTGGGTGGGTGTGTGGCTCTTGGGGAATGAGGTATCACAGCTTTTCCCCCATGTAGCATGACATTTCGATGGCAGAGGGCCCACGGCAAACCAGCTCTCTGTGGCATTTCCAACAGCTGTTTATACACACATACACACAAACTAAATGTTCACTGAGCATTTTATAAACATGAGTGCCAGTATGTGCAATGCACGAGTGCAAACATTCGCATTCACACATTCATTTTATTATAAGTCACAGTAGATGTCATTTGAAGTATGGGTGAGTGAACAATAGAAAAAAAGTGCACGGACGTTTCAGTGATTTTTACTGTGGCTGTACACCAGCCACACGGGTGCATGCAGGACAACACACTGTATAGTAGCTGGCAAGAAATTACAAATTAAAGTATCAGTTCTATATCTAGCCATGCAGGCCATTTGGGTTTTGTATATCCAATTTTCATATACGTGTCTAAGATACACACCGACATTCACTATACTGGAAATGAATGCAATTTTCTCAGCCTCTCACTCCAGAACAAGAAGGCTGAAGTACAGTGGCATTTCATCAACTCTAAACCTGAATCTTTTCAAACCTCCCTTCTGAACTATGATTAGATTTAGCTTTAAAATGTTCAATGTTCAATGGCAGCACGGTAGCATGGTGGTTAGCACTGCTGTTCTCCCTGTGCCTGCATGGACTTCCTCCACAGTCCAAAGACATGCACTTACTTGGGTTAGGTTCAATGGTCACTCTAAATTGCTCATAGGTGTGAATGTGAGTGTGAATGGTTGTCTGTCTCTCTGTGTTGGCCCTGCGACAGGCTGGCGACCTGTACAGAGTGTCCCCTGCCTCTCGCCCCCACCACCCCTTTAGAATAGAGTGCCAAAACGAATGGGTGACGTCACAGGCCAAACAGGTTGCTACGTCCATTATTTATATACAGTTAATGGAAGTAACTTCATTTATAAATAACCTCAATTTGCCAAAAAACTCTCACCTGAGAATGTAACAAACAGTGTGAACTGCTGATTAAATTTATTTGACAGCTGTAGTCTTCCCAATTTTCCCAAATACTGGAGACCCCAAAGTATTTTAATATTGATATGAGATGCATAAAAGTTTCATTTAAGAGATTCAGCTGCATTTGATGTGAAGGAGCATGTACAGAGAAAAATCACAACTCAGATTGGTAAGCAATTGTGAAAGTAACATTTATTAAAAGATTTGGAAGACTTGAGCTTAAACTGCACTCCAAATTTAAGCTGGCTATCAGCACAAAAGTCCTTGTATGCTACCAAAAATTTTAAATATGGGCAAATGAAATAAAAACTGTGTCTGAGTGTTTGTGTGTGTGTGTGTGTGCGCGCGTGTGCGTGCGTGTGTGTGTGTGTGTGTGTGTGTGTGTGTGTGTGTGTGTGTGTGATTTCTGTGAACCAATTCATTGGCTGGTTTAAAGAACTCAGAAAACAGCATATTTAAAAGACAAGATGGATAATGTCATATTGAGGATTACAAAATGCAAACAAATGCTGAGCTCTCTGTGTTATATCTACGACTGCTCCATTAATTGGCCAGGTACCATTCTCTTGTTAGAAGCCAAAATGAGTTTGAGAGCTGCTCTATTGATTTCAATAGAAGTGCTTACACTGGCATCAGTATAGCTGCACATTTTTGATATCTCCCTTTAGAAGCCCCCCACCCCCCCCCATGCCGCCACCGCCTCCAATTCCCTTCGTCTCTTCTCTCTCTCTTTCCTCCACTTCCTTCCACCCCCTCCTCCTCCTACTCCTTTATCCTTCCAAGCTGCTGATGCAAGGCTGCACCAGTGCAACCACAGCTTTACACATCCCAGTTTGGACATGGAACAACAACATGGAAAACACTCAGATCGAAGGGTGGAGAGTGGTTAGCCTCTGAAATGTGTAGCTATTGCTTAACATTAGCAATGGGGCTCTTAATCTGTTGGCTTTCAGGGTTTGCAGTAAAACATATGTGCTGAGGCCTAATCAGATCAGGTATTGATCGGTCTTCATAGAGGAGGAAGCTTAATGCTCTCCCCGCTCCTCTGTGATGTCGGACTCAAAGGGAGGGAGAGAAGAACAAAGGCAGAGGGAGGAACAGACTAAGGGTGACGGTGACTGCAATTAGGGTGACGGGTCAAGGTTATACTGACAGATGGCCGTTCAGAATCAATGTCCCATTTCTGATCAAAGTAAATAGGCACATTCATGCTGAGAGGGGAATGATTTGATGGGCAGAGCAAATGCACAACCACAACTCCAATCCTGATTGGGACAAACATGTCCCAAGAGGTGCAGCTGTCAAGCTGATTTCTGGGGCAAGGGACTCAGCCATATTGTAAGTGACACATTGTTCACTAAGTGGAAAGTTAATCTAAACTGCATCTTCACATGGTCCCCATGTGGCAAAGATCGGCTGGTGTACCGGCTGCCCTCCCCATGACCAGCCTCCGCTCTCTGTCCACAAATCCCATTTCATGCCAGCCACACTTCTAAAAAGGCAAAACAAAAGCCCGATCAGCACAGCTGCGGCTTTAGGACATTGTGCCAACAATCATCGTGAAATCGGTAGAACGGAGCAAAGTGGAACTCTGGAGCAACCAAAAGTACTGAGTGATGCACTCTGCAATGTGAAGCTGTATGGGCCCACCTGAGGAAACGTGTGGCACCTACTTCCTAAAAGTTAACAATAACACCTGCATCAGGTAAAGAGACACCTGCAGAAGCACGATTGGGTATTACCATGCAGCTGCTTGCCAAACAGCTGTTGAAAAAGCCACTGGAACGCAGCACGAGTCAGTCACATCCATTCATGACAGAGCCACGCACCCAGCCAGGTCCATCCCTGGATCTCCTCCTGTTTGGACACGCCAAAACACCCGAACCATCTCAGGCTGTTTTCTTTTCTCCTCTATGATATTAAAGCCAAAATGACACTTTCCACATCCAAATAGCTCTGAAGACAAACAAGCAAATTGTTTCGCAAATCCCTCAAGTGTGATTAAACGATTAGTCGAATAAGTAATTCAACTGAGGGGAAATTAATCAGCAACTAAATTTGTTAAGCTTTTGTTGGCCCTAGCTTCTCAATTCTGAATTGTGGCTTTCATTCTGTGACTTATTTACATAAAAATGAATATCTTTCGGCTACGAACAGTTGAATGAAATAAACTGAAAATTATTAGGGGATTTTTGCCGTTATGTGATGTTTAAAAGACCAAACAGTGAACTGATTACATTTGGACATAATCAGCTGAGCATAGATAAGGGTCGTTCGTTGAAGTAAGTAAGCTATGGATATCTATCAGTCCATTAAGTTCCTCAACATCCAGTATAACCTCACAAAAACGCAGCGCGGCGTTGCTACAAGAACAAGAGCTTTCACAGGAATTGTCATCAGTAATACATTCAGACACGACATCACTGTTGAGAAAACATACCTAAAGTTGCAAACTCACAGTGGAAATAAAGTCCTGTGGATTGAAAAAAAATGAACACATTCCACACGTTGCCAGTGCTTGTTGATGTATTTGTTAATGTGTGAGTGGGTGGTAATACATGGGTGTATGAGTATGAATGTGTGCAAATGATTTGACTTCCCTTATTTCCCAGGATGCAGAGTTTTACATGCCCACACGCATGCATACACACACAAACACACGCGCGCACATGCAGAAGTGCCCCGGGCCCGGCTGTACTAATGAAGAAGCCTGTAAGCAGCTACCTTCATTACATTCAATCCTCTGGACAGTGTCAGCAATTACATTGCAGCTTCCCACTGTCGGAGCTCACACACGCACACACACGCACGCACACGCGCACACACACACACACACACACACACACACACACACACACACACACACACACACACTACAGCTGGATACTTCTTCTCCAGGCTAATTGAGGTTGATGCAGGGAGGAGTTCCTGTGCCTCTTCTTCTTCTTTAGTGGTGGGTGTTTGGCTCAGGCTTGGTGCTTTAAAACCCAAACCTCTCATTGCAAACTTAGATCTACCACCACATCAGCATACCCCCTGTGACGACTCACTCTACCCGCCTCTCTGCATGGTAGAGCAGAAGGGAAGCCTGGAGGCAAAGGGGGAAGCTGCCTAATAGAGTGCTCCACTTGCCATATTTTACACATCTCATCACTTATGCCTCTGAGACACACACACATCTACATGTCAGTGTGGGGGCAACTGAGAGGGAAGCTCCTAGAGGATCAAAGTGATCAGGAAGTCTTTTTTTTCCGAGGCTTCGTCTGACTGTGTGCAAAATAAAATCCATCCGTCCATCCATCCATCCATCCATCCATCCATCCATCCACTTCTGCTTATCCAATTTAGGGTTGCTTGAGCCTATCCCAGCCTGAGAGGGCAGAGAGTGGATATACCCTGCAAAGTCACACAACTCCTGATAAAGATACACACTCTGACGACAATATGTAATATATAAATAAACGATGGTAACCACACTTTCATCTTTCTAACCCCTTGACCTGCAGCTATTGATTATTTTCAGTGTTGCTTAATCACCTTATTTTATTCTTAGTATTATCTTGGGTCACTTGGTTGCCTACAGGCCCTGGCTGCAAAAAACATCTTCAGTTTATATCCACAAGATGAACTTTTATCAGGTTAACACAGTTATTTAAAAATACTATTTTGGAAAAAAATGAACTCCACTCTTATGACACAGAGACTAATGTGATCCCTTCATGACAAACTGTCCAAAACGTATTCAGTTAACTATGATATCAGACAAAGAACAGCAGCAAATCTTCACACTTGAGAACCAGGATCCAAGAAGTGTTGCTTAAATATCTGTTAGTGGCCTAATTGTTTTAGCTCTAGCTTCAATGGTAGCATTTTGGCTACCTGTTGTATTTTTGAAGCCACAGGTGACAATAGTTGGGCAATCGTGCCAAGTTATCAGGTATGTATAGTATACTAAAAGCTGCATCCATAAACTGTATGGATGATCTGACCTGCTAATTAGTACTAAATAGTATTTCACTCAGTTAAAAAAAACAGTAGCAGGAACTTCTTGGACTGATTTAGACACACAATTGGACATATTATCAATCTTGTTCAATGACTCAATTAGCTGGGGTCGATGCTGGCTACACCCACTTGTGCTGTCACCCACCTGTCAGTCAAAGCAGCCATGCCACTACCTTTAAGCCTTAATTAAGTTTAAATGGGCAAGTTAGAGAACTTAAACTCCAAGCAAAATTCACAAATAAAGCATAGAACATGAAAGCTGGAAAGGAAGTTGATGATCCACTTATTTAAACGAGTTTAATCTAGCCTGGACATAAAAAGCCTTCCATAAAGCTCAGACTATTCAACACTGATAGATGAAAACCAGTTACTTAGGCTATGTCCGCATGTACAATGGGTATTTTTTTTTAAATGGCATAAGAAAAAAAGACAGACTGCACACCTGCAAAGCTCCTGGAAAAATATTTAATCCAAAAAAAATTTCTTTCTTTTCTTTTGAGAAATATCTCATTGTTCACGTTTCTGAAAATCTAAAACCTAAAGTGCCATTTATGTGTGGACAAAAGGCCAAAATGCATAGAAAAAGTTATCATCCATCCATTTTTTCCTCTTATCCAGGTCATGGTAGTGGTGCTCCAGCTGTCATAGACTAGACTGAGATAGATAACCATGCTGGGGTACTTGGAGGTAACCTACACAGGCATGATGGGGGAAAACGTACAGAAAGGTCCCAGCTGCCCAATCAGATTTGAACCTTCTTGCCGTGAGGTAAAAGTGCTTTCCACCACACATTTATCAGTATACCTGTGTATGTGTGGACAAGGTGTTGAAAAGGTGTACTTGATCCAGGTGTTATTTGCTGTATTTCAGTCATGATTTAGAGCACACAACAGAAGAGAAATTACAGTAGGTTACTAATAATATTCTTGTGGCTTCAGACAATGGATTCATCACTGTGCTTATACTATTAGATCTGGTGTGTCGTGTAGGAAAAGACCTGTGCACTAACGCATTTTCCTGTGTTGCCAATGACACATTGATCACTGGTCAGCGGATAAAAACATCGGTCAGCACATTTTACAGCGACAAGTGCAGTTTTATTATTTTAAATTTTATGCCCTACTCTGGATGACATTACCTGGCCTCCAATAATACAACAAAGGATGCATTCTTTACCTTGCACATGAAACAAATCTCCAGGAATGCTTTATTTCATCTGTATAATATTGCTGCATAACATTCAAGTCTATCAGAATTGACTTGCCTGAGGAGCCAAAGGGTCACTAGAGGAGCTGCAGTTTTTGGCACTTACTGTATGTTTTGGCTTCATTTACCAACCCCGGAGGTTGTTGCTTGGAGTAAAGCTAAAGTACATATAGATTAAGCTTAAACATGAGTAGCTTGTGCATTTTTGACACTGTCCCCGATTGGCAGACGACTGCTATAACATGTAGACGTGTTTATATAAAGCTCAGCGTAGAACAAGCGGAGAAAAAGTGCAGCACCATACTGGAAATGTTAAATTCTGTCTTTTTTTTTTCCATGCAGAAATTCTAGGTAAGCCACTAGCACTGAGAATTATTTATTTCTCTGAATCCGCTGCCAGAAAAGACAAAACAAATATGAATAGGAGGGGTAATGAAGCAGAACTGAAGAAACTGAGTGAGAAACTCCCTGACTCATTCCTTCAAATGTCCAGTCATGTGCCAAAACTGAAAGAAAAACACCAGTCATGCCTGTTGTAAGAGCATAAATGATGCAAAAGGGCAACAAAGCCGTCAATACTTGTCAATCAAACTGGCTGTGATGTATGTAACTGTGTGGGTGTCTATTAACATTTGATTCGTAGGTGCGATGATCTGAAAGGATTTTGTGGTAGAAACGGAAAAGGCACGACACTGAATAATAGAGGAGGAGAATAGGAGAACACCTTGACCACACACACACACACACACACACACACACACACACACACACACACACACACACACACACACACACACACTGGGACGGGGTCGGCCATCAAGCACACCTTGTTAGGGGAAGCTGGCCTCCTCCATTATTCACAGGCACATGCTCCCCTCATACTACTTTGCCGGGGAGATGGAGTGAGTCGAATGTGGACAGACAGCAAAGGTAAAAAATGATAAAGGTGGACACAGAAAGAAAGGTGAGGAGACGGGGACAAATATAGTAAGTGAGAAAAAGGGGGAACAGTCGGAGATAAAATGTGATATAAGAGTAGGAAAGGGAGGGTGAATGTGTTATATTTATCCCTGAAATCCTCAGACTTACAACACTCATGAAACTCAGTTTCAATTATCATTGATTCAGAATCGATTAGCAAAATTGACACAAATATAAATGTGCGAGCAAGCCAGTGACATAAATGATTACAATCAATTATGACTTATTAAAACTGCAGCCTTCTTAACGAGGACCACAAAACACACTGTTGATTGTGGCTACATAGAAACACACACACACACACACACACACACACACACACACACACACACACACACACCCCTCTCTTCAGTGTGGCACCTTTGCATTTCCTGTTTCAAAAATAGAAGCAATTCAGATGACGTAAGTTCCCGGAAGCATGTGTCACACACATCAATCAGCATGTCTCACCTCGACGTGGCTGGTCTAGTGGCCTCGGGAAGGACGGAGTAATGGTGGGAGGGAAGGAGGTCTGAAGAAGTGACAAGCCAAAGGAGAACCTGGCAGTATGTCAAGAAGAAGTGGAAGGGCCATTGCCAAGGGTGACAGCCAGAAGTCACACAGCACTACACCACTTCCCAGCGGTCCCTTTCCCTCCCTTCTTGACTCTTGTTTTTGTTCTTATGAATGGCTGACATTGTGTGGTGCTGACTGACGCTTCCTAACCTCAATTTTATTCTATTATTTGCATGTGTGAACGAACATGAAAGGGCCTATGTTTTTCAACCAGGCACACCTTTTGGGAGAAAAATGTTACTGTTTTGAAATTATTTATTCACTTGTCATAGCTTCAGTTAGACTTACTGTTTCCCTTCTTGTGTTGCCTTCCTCATCCCTCTTCAAACTGCACCCCACTCTCCTGCTCTGTTTGGCAAACAACAACAAAATGTCGAAAAACTGGAAACCTGAGTGATGTTGACATAAATGAAGTTCCCTGTCTCTTCTTGCAGGGAAGCAAATTTAATAGCTGCTGCACTACATAGAAGATCTTAGAAGTCCCCCTCTCAGCGCATTACTCCTGTCACCAATGATGGTCCAGGAGGAGGAAGGAGACTTCGCTTTGTTGCGTGGCTCATGCAGCATCAGTGTCTTGAATTTTTCATCATTAACGCTATTTATCTAATAAGTATCTTGGGAAGTTTTGAAAAAGATGTTTGCACTAAAAAAAGATCATGATTATTTAATGTGATTGATTAATGGTGATAAATAATATTATTGGCTGATCTTAGTGACACGTAAACGTAACACCGCTTTATCCATATCCATCCACCTTTGCTGCTGAGTAAAAATGCTCCTCCTTATTCACCTGCATTAGAAGCAGAAGAAAACTACTAGAACAACTAGAAAATGGAAACTACTAGAAGAAAAATATAAAAAATATATAAATAAAACAATGTACCAACTCTTAACACAAAATTAAATCAACATAGCCCTACTTTTTACTTAATTAAAACTTTTTTGCAGAAAAATAAAGTCTTTATTTATCTGACCTAAGTGCATTTCACTCCTTTCCTTGCACTTGCACGATGAAAGTGACTAAAACTCGTAAAGTAGACAACAGCTGTGAGATCCCCCTACGTTTCACCTGCAATGTTTTGCTTACAGCGTGGGTAACTTTGCAAAAATAACTGCACGGGAAAACAGTTTTTTTTTCCTTTGGCCAAAACAGAATGTGATCATGTTTCAGAAATATCTGTGCATCTTTGTGAGCTCGACCAACATGCAGAGGTGTTGCTTAGGCTCGCTTTCATGCAGTACGTTTGCAACCACTGTACTGCTTTTCTTGGGCCTTCACATGTTCATTACACTACTGTTTGTGGTGCGTTCAAAGGCGGTTGTAGTACAGACACAACTCTACAGCACTGTTCCTATGATTTATTATTTGCTAACATCACTTCCCCTGAATCTGAAGTATTCTAGGGACAATCTCTTTGCAGTCTGCAGGGCCAGACATTTGATCTGTTATCTGTTGCATTGCTGACTTTTAATGTAATGTCACTCATCCAGACTACATCGTGAAGCTGCATGGTGCAGGGAACAGTAATTGGCCTATGCCGGCATGTTGTCAGGCAAGGATTTAGGGAGCACTTGATTTGCTTTTGCTTTGCATTCTATTGGTGGAGCATGCTGTTTCAATATAGGTCAATCATGCTCATTTATCCGTGAGGAGCCAAAACTGTGATCAAGATTAAAATTCAATTAACTGTGCAGCCCTAACTCGTACCTTCTGCACTGAAAATGTGCACTCTCTAAGCCAAAATCAAGACCAGTTGAGTGGCTTTCTCAAATGTGACAGATGTCATATGAAGCCAACAGAAAGCCAACACAACAGCGTTCACAGTTTCAGTAGTAGCCCCTATAATTAATACACTACTCAAAACAATTAAAAGAACACTTCAATCAGAGCATAGCACAAAATCAGTTAAACTCCTAGGTTATTGATCTGGTCAGGTAAGTGGCAGAGGGAGTTGTTTATCAGTTTCAGCTGCTTTGGTGTTAATGAAATTAACAACAGGTGCACTAGAGGGGGAACAACAGTGTTCGAGCCAGCAGTTTATTTAGCTACTCCCACAATGCACCGAAAACAGCATCACAATCTAGGACAGGGGTCCTCAATCCCAGTCCTCGAGGGCCGGTGTCCTGCAGGTTTTGGATGCAACCCTGCTTCAACACACCTGAGTCAATTAGCAGGACTCTGGAGAACATACCTGCATACTGAGGAGGTGATTCAGCCATTTGACTCAGGTGTGTTGCAGCAGGGTTGCATCAAAAACCTGCAGGACACCGGCCCTCGAGGACTGGGATTGAGGACCCCTGATCTAGGACATAATTTCCTGTGACCCACCGCCGCGTCACGCTCCTAAAAATCTGCGGCATCCCAGCCTTAATTTCGCAGTACTTGAACCAGATTGCAAGTAGCGGCAGGTAGTTTGAAAGTTTCAATTTTGTCGATTTAAGTGGTGTCTGTGCCGTCAAAATCTGTTCATTTTCACAGATTTTAAGTGAGTGCTGAAAAAATGCCATTTTCCAAACCCTCACCATCACAAACCCTACGGCCGATGATGTTTTAGACATGTTTATCAGGTCCTTGTCTGCAAGACAAATGCTACTTGCAACAGTTCTGTGCACGTGCGGGCAGATCTTAGTGGGCCACAAACATTTTCAGTTGTAATAACAGATTATGGTGAAATTCATGAGAGTAGCTAGCTTATTGCCCACCGCAGCACCCCGGTTAATGTTCCCTCACACCGAGCTGAGAAACATATTCACAAAATCTATTCGCAATCTACTTCTGGGCGCTGCTATTTTGGTTCACAATGCACATGCGCGATCTCACAATTCTCACGTTTATACCTTTAAGAGTGTTCCTTTAAATTTTTTTTAGCAGTGTATATTGGCTTTGACCTTGGTTTGAGTGTCTGGAACACGATGACATTAAAAAAAGGCGAATTATGGCGCAGTTTTTGCTGATGCTACCCACCTATAAGCTGGAGCCAATCCCAGCTGTCATAGGGCAGGGTACACCCTGTACAGGTCTGTTGTGCAGTTCGTTGTTTTTAGCTGAAGATGGTCCATTATGGGAGTTTTCCTCTGACACCTTACCCAGCTCCTGCGATTATTTTGTGGTGAGAAGACGCACACACAAAGTTAGTTTGGTAAACCCAGAATACAGTTTCAGTTAGTTATCATTTGTTCCTTTTAATTATAATTTTTATTTATTTCAGCTAATGAAAATGTTTTCAATTTCAGTTTTCGTTATTTCGGTTGTTTTTGGTTTATGATAATAACCTTGGTGTGTGCATGCAGCCAGGAAATGTGTATATCAAGAAGGTGGGTGGCAGCTCAGACAGTAACAGACACCAAATATAAGTGTTTACTCTGAGGATATCAGTGTAATTGATGTGTCCAGCAGGCTGCATTCTGAGAGACAGATCTGATTTCATCATGATTATGTCAGACATATTTCAAATCTGTACAATCCATCTAAATTATATCCAGGTTCTAGCTATAGTATGTTTAGTGTCAATTAGGAAGGAGGCCCTCTGGCTGAATAAGTACTACATCATATTAGGAAAAGGAGTTGAGATGCTATTTATATAAAAAAATAGAATATTCATGCATCTGATTTGTGCTTTCTGAAACGTTGCATCTCAGTGAAACAGTGGCCAGGCGAGAACATCCAGAAACAGAAGCAAAAGTGTGAAGAAAAGAAAGAAAATTCCCGACCTTCGGATTACAGCAAACAGTGATGTAGGCATTTTTAATGTTTTCAGATGGGAAAACAGGCACCACTGCACTGTTGCTGCTGCCTAAGCTCCTGCGCTCAACGAGGAGCTCCTTGTCTCATCAGCACCCAGTCAGTCAGCAACACATGCTAGATGCTGGCGATCTGACCTCGTCCCTAGAGTGAAACATGAGAGAGGTATATATTTCAGACACCTATTAGATCAGGACTGATAAAGTGACACGGTGGCATCGCCGCAGACTGACGAATCAATGTTGCTTTTCCCTTTCCTTCTTTTGCCACCATCATTCATCCTTCGCTTCCTCCAGTCCTAATTAACACCTCAAGCCAAGACAGAGGAATCTAGCATTAAGAGCAACTCATCAGTTAAATCCACCACTTTATCTTTTATCTCCATCTCTGCCGCCATCGCTCAGCAGCTTCTGTCCTCACACAGGTTATCGCAGGAAGCTGACCTGAGCAAAGGAGGCGGGGGAGGGGGAACCTACTTGCTGTCTCCAGACAATCCCGGAGTGTCCTTAATCTTTCAAATTGAACATTCTTGGAAACATCTCAGATAGATGGAATTTTTAAAAATAATTTCATTTCTGTTGTTTTTGAAATGGCCTGAAATGAGATATGTATCCTGATGGTAGATGGATTTTTTTTTTCAAACAAAATTTAACCCCAACTCTCATCTTTCTCAAAAGGTCAAAATACACTTTTGTCCAGGTGTAAAACTGTGAGACAATAGAAGATGGCAAAAGTAGAGTAATCAGAGTACTTACTCTGCCTACACAGTGCTCCAAGTGCTTTCATGTGAAATAGGGGTAAATGGTGAAATATACACAAAATCTAGAACAAAGGACAGAAACCAGTAGACCATAAATTACACATAAACAAGTGACAAGTAACATCTTTCTTTTCCATCAAAAAGGACTTCCCTACCAAGGCAGTGATCGGAGAAACACTGGGCTGAATTCATCCATCCTCGTGTCTGAGCTCCGTGTCTTTGACCCTGAGAAGCAACCCCACAGCATGAAGCTGCCACCACATTTTTCTGTAGACTGTATTAAACGGGTGATGAGCAGTGCCTGTCAAGAGTAGCTTCTCTCTAAATACTCCATCATAAAGGCCAAATTGATGGAGTGCTGCTGAGATGGTTGGACTTTTGAGCCAGGTGCTTCTCTCACCTCTGCAGAGGGCATCAATCCTTAAACTCGCTGCCCATGGGCTCTTTGGTTACCTCACAGAGAAAAGAGACCAGCCTAAGCAAAAGGGGTCAGTCTCTGTTGTCCTCAGTTACTCATTTACGTAGGCTGGACAACTACAGTGTCAAGTGGTTACAAAGTTTTTCTTTACACTTTGCCTTATTCTATAACTCACTCCACATTAATTCACAGAAACTCAAAAGAGTTCCTTTGACTTAATGGCCTTGTTTTTGTCCTGATGTACATTATGATTTGTGGGACCTTATATAAAGGGGCGTGCCTTTAAAGATTACATTTAATTAATTACGTTTGCCACAGCTATGCTCCAATCAAGTTCTAGAGTCATCTCAAGGGCAATCATAGGCAACACGCACCTCTGAATTGTGATGACAATGGGTCTGAATACTTTTGTAACACACAGGAAATGTGCATTGGAATAAAGTGTCACTGAATGTGAACGCTTACTGAAGCAACTGTTATGGATGTTAATAAAATAAATGTTTTTATTATATTGATAACATCATTTCAGTCAGGAGATTTTGTAACTGTGCATGACATAATGGTTTTCTAGCAATCTGTAGCTAAGAACTAATGGAAATACACTCACTACTCACTTTATTAGGTTCAACTGCTTGTTAATGCAAATATCTAATCAGCCAATCACGTGGAAGCAACTCAATGCATTTAAGGCATGTAGACATGGTCAGACTGAGCATCAGAATGGAGAAGGTTGCCGGTGCCACATGGTTTAGTTTGAATATTTCAGAAACTGTTGATCATCTACTTGGATCATCCCACACAACCTGTACAGGGTGCACCCTGCCTCTCACCCTATGTCAGCTGGGATAGGCTCAGACAACCTGAGTGTTGTGGCTGACCATGTCCTCACCTCTATGACCACACTATACCCATCTTTATGATGGCTACTTCCGGCAGGGTAACACACCATGTCGCAAAGCTCAAATCCTTTCAAACGGCTTTCTCTTATATCATAATGACTTCACTAAATCAATCCCACACCTCTGAGATGTGGTGGACAGAAGACTGACATCATGCATGTGCAGCCAGCAAATCTGCAGCAACTGTGTAATGCTGTCATGCCAACAGGTACCAAAATCTCTAATGAATGTTTGCAGCAGCTTGTTGAATCTAAGCTTAAGAACGAAGGCAGCTCTAAAATCAAACAGGGATCTGCTATCAGTGAATGGAATCTAAATGTAATGATATTCAATGCAGGCTATTACACAGCGTGATTTACGGTCATCATAATGAGATAACAATCATAAACAGCAATCACCACAACATCCAAATGTATGAAACATCTTTAAAAATGGTCAAGGTTCGTAACCTAAACATGTATTTTTGTTAAATTTGATATCTGAGATATCGCTAGTGATCCTGCTCAAGCCTGACTGGGAATAATTTTGAAATGGCTAAATCCACAGCTTCAATCCCAGTCCTCGAGGGCCGGTGTCCTGCAGGTTTTGGATGCAACCCTGCTGCAACACACCTGAATCAAATGGCTGAATCACCTCCTCAGTATGCAGTTAAGTTCTCCAGAGTCCTGCTAATTAATTGACTCGGGTGTGTTGAAGCAGGGTTGCATCCAAAACCTGCAGGACACTGGCCCTTGAGGACTGGGATAGAGGACCCCTGCTTTAAAGGTTTCCAGACTATTTTACCTGCTCATTATACAAATTAAAAGCATTGCATGTAGCTACCTCCGCGTCCATCGCCTAATCATTACCACAAGAATCACCAGTTCATAAATACAAAAAAAAGTTCTGCATTCTGTAAAACCAAGAGCACCCACTAAAAAGCTGCATTAACTGCCTTATCAAACTCGGGCTGTGGGAGGTGGGATGATACCTATAACAACTTACACTGCGCCAAAGGTACCCAGACTATCACAAAGCTAACAATCCTAAATCCTTTATTCTAAAAATACCAAGCACAAACATTCTTTTCTCGTCTAAACTGCTTATCGCCTCAAATGAATGACAGACTGTAGCAGTGCTTTATGCCTGGAGGGAGTGGGAACCAACCAACTCTCCTACACCTACGCATTCAGTCTGGGGATGGCTTTCCAGGCAGCTCCGACGGAGCTCTTCTCTGGAGAGTTGACAAGAGCCCACATGAGCAGAGGAGACCCCGCCAATACCGTCTGCCTCTTGTTCTAACTCGCAGTTCCAACTGAAGACTATTTAGAGTAAGGGAGAATCGCTTCCACGGGCTATGAAAGCAGAGACAGAGAGCAGGCGAGAGAGTGAGAAGTGTGTGCAGTGGAGAGGAGAGTCACCCCCTCCCGGCCCAACACACCCTCCACTCCTCACTACTAGAGGCTGAAAATAATTTCTTTGCAGCGAGGACTTAATTCTCATTCTGTGTTCGTGTTCCTGATCCTGTATTGTCTATTCTGGTCATGTGGTCCGCCTGCCTTACTGCTGTCCACTGTGACAGCTGTGTGTGTGTGTGTGTGTGTGTGTGTGTGTGTGTGTGTGTGTGTGTGTGTGTGTGTGTGTGTGTGTGTGTGTGTGTGTGTGATGGAGAGAGAGAGGAAG
>VOQJ01034767.1:0-14584 GCA_015052665.1 Apistogramma diplotaenia | reverse complement strand
CTGTATTTTCTATTCTGGTCATGTGTGGCGCCTGCCTTTCTGTTGTCTCCTGTGTGAGCTGTGTGTGTGTGTGTGTGTGTGTGTGTGTGTGTGTGTGTGTGTGTGTGTGTGTGTGCGTGTATTTGATGCAGAGAGAGAGGAAGAACAAGTGAGAAAAGGGTCAGTCTGTGCTTTAACTACTGCTACAGTGTGAGCCGCACCCATGCAAAAAGATAAATCCTTGTCTGACCACATGCAAATAAAGTAGTCTTCAAGGTGCATACCTGCTATTTGGCAGTGGTACCAGTTTACCTTCATGGCCTTTAGGATTGTAATTTAAGAACATTTCCAATTTGACAAAAGTCTATGCATCAGTGATGATGCAGGCAACAACCATGGAAACCTAAATAAATACAAAGAAATCTCTCAGATTTGATCTAGAATACTGGAATCAGATGAGAAATAAGCAGCAATAAGTATATGCTCTTTTTTTTTCAGATTTAGCGCTTCTGTTCCAAGTGTATCCCTCTCAGACTACCATATTGTTGAACAGATGCCCACATATCGTTGCAAGGGATCACTCCAGTAACAGCTCAGAGATGATTCAACCATACGCAGACACAAAGAGTAGGGTCAAAACAGGAAAAAGGAGGAATAAAATCATGCTAGTGGGTAGAGACACGCCTGGGGCTCACCGACTCCCATTCCAACCACGTATCTTTATATCACCAGAGAACTGAGCGTTAACATTTATTTTGTGTTTTTTGTTATCCTGTCATGATGTCAGCTTTGTCAGGATATTACGTTTGCCCGGCTAAGCGTCAGCGGAGTGGAAAATGGGAAGGAATAATAATAATCTTGTGATGCTAATGGGATCAATGACTGGTGACCATGAGGGAGTTAGCGATGACTATTTGAGCCTGCTTTGTAATGTAGTGGTGAAGTTTTTTTTTTGCTATTTCCAAAGGATAAGAGGACAAATGTAGACAATGGAACATTACAAAAGCTACAACTGAGTTTGAGAACTTCTTCCAGGCTGAAAGTCTGAAATGTACTTCTGTTAACTGCACTGTAACCCTGAAAGGCAGTGTTTTTCTTCTTTCAGTACATATTGCTGTCATCACCCATCATTAGAACACAAGGAATTTAACTGAAAAAGATCCAAACATTGAATAAAATTGGTGTCTGATATCACAATATTAATAACAGCATTAAAAAAAAAGAAAAATAAGATATCATTATATATTATATCATTCATCCATCCACCTATTACCCCCACCCTGTGTGCTTTTAGAGAGTTATGGGAGACTGGCAGATCCTTCCTTATGTGAGAAGCAGTGTCCATTGTGGATATGTTGCCAGTCATTCACAGAGTTCACACAAACCCTCACACCTATGAGCAGATTAGGTTACCCTAACCTTCATGTCATCAGCCTGTAGGAGGAAGCCTGAGCACCTGCTGAACAACCACAGGCACGAAGACAAAATGCACACTGTAGAAGAAGCCAGACCTTTCTGATTAGTTTCTTGGCCTTTGTTTAATGTTTGCACCTATAAGGTGTTCCCTCAATGGCTTCTCACCAGCAAAAGCTTGCCCGATTGCTTGTTTGCAACCAACCAACCAAAAAAAAAATCAAAAGTCAACACGCAAATGCCAGAAAACATTGCAGTTCCTGGAATGGCCACTAGGTTCTAAAACCAAGTCAATCTCCATAGACTCACAGGTTAAAAAACATGAATGAACACGTTGCAAAAATGTATTTGGTTTCTACTGATAAATTCTCCCTTTTAACATTTGCATTTCTAATAAACATCATTAAGGCATAAAATAAGGGGCATGGCTGCTTCTGGTTGCAGCTGTAGGCGATATGTGTTTGCTGCTGAGTGATTGGGCTGACCCTCTCAATTATGCTTCTGGTGTTGTAGCATTTTTAATATAGTTATCTGACAAAGAATTCAGTTTGCTGTGTGGATTATTGTACAGCCCATCCAAGATGTCCGTGCTCCAGATCTGGTAAGTTCTTTCTAACATTTCATTAGTAACTTAGCACGGCTGCCCTTCACCTCCACTAATTCAGACCTGGAATTGGACCTCCAGTCAATGTTTGCGATGTTGGTGCCTTTTCAAGCACTTAATGGAAAGACAAATTACATGGCTTGCAGTTAATTGTACAAACCGATCATCCAAAACATCTGTGTTCCTTGTTTTTGTTTGCAAATTTGTAATTTTTTTTATTTGGATGTTACTTAGCAGTAATTAGCAGGTATCTGTGTGATTCAGGCATACAGTCTATGGATGCAGCTTGCCAACAAATGTATAAATAATAATGATGCTGTCTAAATACAGTCACTGTTGGCTCTAAAAAAAAAAGAAGCCCAAGATAGCAATAGCCACAAAGCCAAAAATTGCACTTTGCTTTGTTGAGTCATGAATAGACGCTAAGAGGAAATTGCTTCATAATCTGGCAGACACCCATATGCCGATGGTGCCAGATGATGGCGTTTTGGTCAAGATATTCTGGCAAGCTAGTCCACCTCTTGCTGACTTGACTCCTGTTTCTCTAGAGAACCTCTTTAGCACCTAAGCTGTTAAGGTGAGTTTGGGACAAACTCCAGGGATTAAATTACATGGAAAAGCTGATTAAATAGTTATTATCCCATCTGCAGCCGGACAAGTACACACACAAGAAGGTACACTTACATCTTTGCAATCCCACGAGCACGCACATGTGCAGACACTCAAAAGAGATTCACACCGAAGGGAACTAACACATATTGTGTGGCTACAGATTTTGGGAGCACTGTTCAGCAAGCAAGGGCAGTAGGTATATGCTTGAAAAACAAGGACAGCCCATCAGGCCTTTAAATCACCGATAAAATGCAGATCATATGTGATTAAAGAAATGGACCACCACCCTGCCAAAATAAAAGCTTCCATTCATTCTGAAGAGTCACAGAATTAGCTCTACTTAAGACGGGGATTGAGAGAGTGATCTAAATGTGGCTGTTTTGGGAAGCTTGCCTGCCATCAATTCATGTCTTGCTGATATACATGTAAGTTTGGAGAGCTGCCTACATGTCCCTGAGTTCTTACAACCAAGGGAACTAGAAAAAGACCCAAAAAAAGCTTGGGGGGTGTTGGGGGGGGGGCAAGGACAGAGAAAGGGATACAAGGGGGTTGGAGGCAAAAAAGGGGGCCGACTGTCGCAGATTGGAGGTTTCCTGTCCCGGCTCTTCATCAGAAGCTTGGTGCTGAGTGTGTGTCTAAGTCTCTTTGAGAAAAGCCTGGAGTTAACCCACACGCAACATCCAGCATCAATGGAGATTTCTATGGGCTGAGAATCAAGCCACACATCCAAGAGCATCCATGGCCTATACACGGAGTTCTGCCATGCAATAAAACCGGATGGTCCCACACATACGCACCAGCTTTACACAGATTAAAAGGCACTAAAGGCCTTTTGCCTCTCTCTCTCACTCTCTCTCTCTCTCTCTCTCTGTGTGTTTGATCATGGGAGGTATACATGCAGTAGCTATATTTGGGACTGGAGGGATTTGTTAAGCTGTGTTTTCCAGCCAGAGTTTGATATTACTACACAAAGACAAAGAGCAAAGCAGAGTCACATGCAAAGGACACGCACAATTCACACAAGCACTTGTTTGCAGTGCAGTTATCATGTAGTGACCAACCAGGTTCTCATATGGTAAGAAGATATCGTAAAAAAATTCCAAGTTTTGACACCTTTTTCTGAAAATACATTTTTGCAAATGCGTAATATACATCACACCAAGTCAGACCACTAATTTAACAAAGAAATATGTGACATTTGAATATTTGAATGGTTCTTTGCCTGTAACAAACTAGAGGCCAAAATTTAACACCCCTTCATTTATGATTACAGTACATCTTTGCATAAACACACAAATGCATGTGCAACAAGCAATGCATATTTACACACAGGGAATAAGTGTGTAGCTGAGTGCTCAGACCCTGAGGCAGGCCCAGGGTGGGAGGCATAAGACAATTAAAACTCACGGTAAAGTGGAAACACAGACAGCTATAAAGTAGCCACTGAGCACTCATGCATCAAAATACACAACCACATAAGCAGTTATGTAGAGGTAGACAGAAGAAACGGGGAGAAAAATACAAGCTTACACAAAGGTTGAACACAGCGTGAGAAGCTTTCATCCACTCCTAACAAAGCTCATATTTTCAATGTGATATCTTTGACAAGTGACAGCATGTTCACCCCAATTATCCAGTTTCCTACCTCCCTCTCTTCACAAATAAACCCCGCCTCTTCTTCAAACATTCCAGGAAATACATACATTATCTTTGATTCTCTCTCTCTCTCTATCACACACACACACACACACACACACACACACACACGCACACACACACACACACACACACACACACACACTTGGAGATGCCAGCTCACCTCTCATGCACTGTATCCAGGGTCTAAACAGAGATGTCCCCTGGGCTCTGTCACCTGTCTAAAGAGATGTGGGGCTAAGTGATGGAGGAGGGTGAGCCAAGGTCTCATCTGCTCCCTTGTGACTGAATGCAGGAGTGGACGGGTGGCCTTTGACCCTGGCAGAAAAGGAGATTGAGCAATGCTCCAGACTCTATTAGCATTCTGCTCACACACATGCCCCATACCACAGCAGACTAACAGAACGAACACTGTGGATGTAGAAGACTGAGGCTTAGCAACAAGGTTCTAAGAGAGATTCAGTCAACCTGAAGACTTTGCTTCTTTCTGGCATGACAGCAGGGGAGTTTATGTTGTCGAAATACATCATCTCCCAAAAAAATTCCCCCAAAAGGGAAAAAAAACAAAACTAAAAAAATGTGCATTGGTATTGTAGTAATCCTGCCATGATTAGAGTCTTAAAAAGCCAGGGGTCAGGTACAACATGGGAACTTAATGCCATTGTGCACCATTTTCTGCCGGATTTTCCCATACTCCTTTGATGCTTTGTTTCCCTGACAGTGTCAGCCTTCCTTCTCCATATACACACACAAATACATCAAAAAGACAAATAAGCTGTCGGTTGTGTCTCTGCACGTCTCAACATCAGCATATGTATGCGGGAATTGTCAACACTGCACAGCGAGATCAAACTGGCAATCTGTCACCTCGCTGGGGATACAGTTGGGGATTCAAGTGACTGATGACACACAGAGAAAATAACCCCCTCTGATGTGGGCCTTAATGTAGTGTTAAATAGGAATGAGTACACTTTGACCTCCAGTTGGTGATGAACATAAGGTGAACAACCACCTACATAAACAGAAACCACGAGGAAATATTATTTCCCATTTAAATGACAAATTCTCATCAGCTTATGACTATTTTTCTTTGGCTTTCCCTGTTATACAGCTCAACAGTGATGATGTAGACAAGGGGGGTGGCTTGTGAAGCATTTATCCTCCGCTACATTCCCGGTTGTATCTATCTCATGCAGTATTTACTGTGGTAGGGTCAGTGCCGCACTGATTTGTGAGTGACGCTGGATTTCAGCACCACGGACAGCGCGCTCCCTCTCCTCTCCGGCGCGAGGAGAGGATGAGGAGGAGGGATGGAGATGGAGAGTGCTTGTGGTGTTGTTGGTGGTGGAGGGGGTTTCCCTGGCAGATTTCAGCTGAGGGTCTACACAGTCATTCCTCTATCGCTGCAAACCGCCTACCACCTCCTCCGTACCGGATTTCCATACGGAGGAATACCGTTTGTGTGTGTGATATCACGGCTTTTCATGAAATATTGATCGACCCAGCCTCATGCACACAGAGAGGAAGAGAGAGGGAAAGGAGGGGGGTGGAGATGAGGAAAATTGGGGGGGGGGTGAGGGGGGGTTTCCTTTGCACAGCCTTTATCGTGTATCCACCCCACCACCATTACCACCTCCATCCATCCCTTCTTCTTTCCACATTACCCAAAAAAATCTGTTTAATTTATTTTCCGATCATGACCACAACTGCTGATTTTCGCCTCCCGTTAGGGTTAGCGATTTGAAACATGACAAAGCAATAGTCTATACACACACACATACACATATACACACACACGGGAAAATTTAAGGCCGGCGGCGACCATATCTAACACCATCCGCCGCCTCATAGCCGCACATTGCATCCAAGCGCATAACGTTTCCAGTATTGGTAAGCGAGAGACGCGCCGTCATCACTCCGCATTTAGAGGAATGTCGGGATTCACCAAACGGAGCCAAAGCTGTTCTCATATGTCACATAGCCCAAACTTCTCGGTCGGCAATGTCATTCACAAAATAAGCCTCACTAAGCCGTCTTCACTCATTTTCACAAAATTTCTCACATCGGCCGCTTCTCTAAATAGGCCAAGGATGCGCTCATCATCATCACCACCACCACCAAATCCACCTTCAGCAACTGTCGTGAGCAACACTTCACAAAAACGCTATGGTCAGTTGTGTGTCAATAATGCAAGGTATAGTCTGAGCATCTTTAGGATCGAAACAACACCCGGTCAGCTGTAAATTTCAGCCTTGACAAGCAGATAGGGACATGAATTATTCAATGCACAAACTGAGCGCTTCTTCTTCAGCAGAGGAAACGGCTCGACAAGAAATCTACACAAACCAATACAGAACCCACATTTATCGCTTCCACCACACCAGCGCTGGTTGTCATGAATACCGGTAAGAGAGGAGGGGAAGATAGACCCGGCTCTAAATTAGCGTCGCCTTCAAGTGGCTGCGAAAAAAAAAAAGAAAGAAAAAAAAAATCAGCGAGAGACTCGGAGCCGCCGCCGCCACGTAAAACCAGCCGACATGTATAAAGAACCGGGCCGATAGCTGGCGAAAATGAATTCATGGAAACCTGAGCAAAAGATGAAACGGGCGATGGACATTTCTGCGTTTACCTGTCAAGACTCCGACCCGGATTTGGTGGTCGTGGTTCGTTAAAATCATCCCGTCTGACGCCATGTTCAGCAGCGCTGTCGCCCGCACCGAGAACTCACGGCAGGGCCCAGAGCCGATCGCATCGAACTTAGTCGGGAGAGGGAGGGGAGGAGGAGGAGGAGGAAGCGCTGGATGAGGGCTGGGATACAGCAGGGGAAAAAAAAGCAAACAGACGAGATGAGTAGAAAACCGAGCGATCATCGGGACACCTACAGATAAGCGGGCAGGATGCAGGGGCCGTTTAAACCGCACACATCACTCAGCTGGCCGCCAGCCACGGTTGTAGTGTGGATCCCAGATTAATTCTTATGGAGACCATTATTTTCTGAGAAAGCTTTTAGGGAAACAGATTAACAGTAGTTACGTCTGCAGACGTCACTCGGTTTAGATGTCATGCATCGTTTGAAGCTCAAGTGTTACATGCGTGTTGTTGGGAGGCTTCATTGCTCCTAACATGAGTAATAACAGCACCCCATCAACGAACTGAAAACCCAATAAAGCCCCTTCCTCCACCCACCAATTCTTCCTTCATAAGATGCCACCTGGTTTATTAGATTAAAGGGTAGGGAGGGCCTCAAAGAGCAAGGTCAACACCCCAGAGATGTGTCGGCTCTGTCTCAATGCAGAGGCTTAAGAGAAGATCACAGTCTGACCTGTAAAAATGCAACTACATCCCCGGGCAAACAAGCACCGCTGCTATTTATAGACTGGCCGCATGCTTCCATGGTGTATAATTTCTCTTGTTTATTCTCATGGGGGGAAAAAATGCCCAACCTCCATCTTCTGTTGAGAATCTATCAGAATTCATCAGCACAACTATATGAGCACACTGAAGGGACAAGAAATGTATCAATATTCATGTCCGATGACCTAATCAGGCCAGGTCATGTTTGTTAATGAGAACTGGTTCTCAAACATTTTAACAAAAATAAAGGTTTAAAAAAAAAAACAAGTGAATGACACAATTTCCACACTTTCCTTCTTCGGTTGCTACAATGAAGCATAGATACTTCTCTGAGTTTTTCTGCATGAAATATCCTATAAACACATTCAAAGGAACTTGTTTCAAACACATTTTATTTCATACACACAGATCAAAAATAAAACTGGTTCAGCCATTAAAATTACTCAGATTTTCCAACTATTTAGCAAAAATAAAAAAAATACAATTTTCAATATCATTAGAGCTACAACACATAACCGACGCATGAAGAGTTTTATTGAATGAATCAAAGCAAAAGTTTTGCTCTCTAGCAGAGAGTTGGGCTACATTTATGTTATAATGCTGGAGAATTTTTGTCAGTTGGTCATCAAATCATATATTTCTTCATATTTCCATTTGCGCCACTTGCTTATGAGATTTTAGAGCTGAACTGTGACGATTCCTGGCTGTGCAAATGTCAGCTCTGAATTCATGTTTTTTTAAATAAAATCCATCCATCCATCCATCCATCCATCCATCCATCCATCCATCCATCCATCCATCCATCCATCCATTTCTGCTTAAAAAAATCTCTGCATATTGGCAGCTTAAAATTATATATCTAGAAGCTTCTATCCAAACCAGACTGGAAGGAATTCATTCCTGGATATGTATTCCTTCACTCTTTTTGTATAATTCTTGACCACCCCCCCCCCCCAGTTGTTCTTACAGAAACATCAAACCTTTACTATGACACCTGGTCTTTGTAGCACTCTATATCAGGGAGTGTTTAGGTGTGGTCAGACCTTTAACTCTTAAGCTTTGAAAGCAAACACTGGCGTAGCCAAATAATAACAGCATAAACAGTGAGGCTGAGCTTATTTTTTATTGCAAAAGAAGAAAAGAAGTTAGGAGAACCTGAGATCCAGTGCAGGTGACAAGATGAGGTGTACCATCTGTTAGCTTGTTAATAAGAGACCAGTGTTAAACAGGTCTTGCTAATAGTGAGGATTAGCATGCCCAGATGAACTTTGCATATGTGCACATTCAATGCAAACAGACGCTGCCTCTTATTTGCTCCTTCTCACACACACATATATACGCAGACACACTCTATGGTCCAAAGCTGGCAAGCTTTCCTTGTAGGCTGGAATTCTCCAGTTGGCATAGAGAGGGACACTGAGAAGAATAGATAGCAGAGGAGAGATGTATAGAGGTGTGGAGGGGAGGCAGGGAGTCATCAGGCTGAAGACATTGGGGACCCCATCTGTTGTGAAGAGGACTATGTTTATATAGTGTGAGAATAAGTATGCTTGTGCACAAGTGCGTGCTATAATGATGGTGTAATTACCTCACCATCAGTCGAGCTGCTCGTTGTTCATGGTTAGGTGATGGGGAGGCAAGGGCCATCGCTCTCCCCTTTTGCCTCGCCATCCATCACAGTAATAAGCGGAGCCTCAGTAGACAGAGAGAGCTGCAAACATATGCATCCTCATCTTTGTGGCGAGGACAGGGAATCCCCTTGTTTTCCCAAGATACAGAAAAGAGAAGTGGTGCAGCCAGAGGACAGCCGCCGCTTTTGGGTGTTTGTGTTATATAACATTAGAGGAGCTAAAACTCTGTCTTTAGGCTGCCAGCGACTCTGGCACGGAAATCTCCCTCAAAACTATATATGGAAAGAAAATTCAACTGTTGTCAATGCAAACACACTACAAAGATGATAACCTACTCAAACTTAGAAATTAACAAGGACTTTCGTAAATGCTGTTTTATTACATTGATTTCATAGTTTTTAACAAAGTCTCTGGACTTGTGAAAAAGGCAGGGATCCTTCCAGTGCCATAAAACATGCAGGACGCTGTCGCCAAAGAGCCATAAAGCTTTACTTCCACCCCAATGATCCCACACCTGCCCCCATTCCTAAAAAGAAAACAGCAGGCTGAAGTTGTTACATGCACGATAAAGCATGCAGCTGCAAGTTTTACAGGGTTCCACAAAGTTAAACACCACTTTATGATGATGTACCTTATCATTTAATGTAGGTCAAATATTTCATTGAAAACCAAATTGAGTTTGATGTGTGTTTGATTAGCCAGATTTGACTCCTTATTTATTAATTTTTTTTAAAAGGACGACTCAATAGATTTACGTCACTTACATTTTTGGAGCTGGCACCGAGACCGTAACTCCCTGCACCAATCACATGTTGTCTTGTAGCCGTGCCCTTCTCTCGATGGCAGGCTTGTCCTTAATTAAAATAAGGAAACAAACAAACAAGAAAAGGGAAACTTACCTTGGGGCTTTTTCAACATTATTCTCTGATGCCTCCTGCAGCATACCTGACTAAATCTGACCTGAGCTGAAGAGGAGAAGACAGCAAGGAAGAAAAAAAAAAACAATTATCCATCTGCAAATGAGCAGCAGACATTTAATTGAGGACTGCTGGGGACAAAACCCCATGTTTAGAGACAGTAATTAGGCAACAATGTGGCGAGGAGGTTGGGATGAGTGAGAGGCAGGGTGGAGTACGCCTCTGGTCATCCAGTGAGGGGAGAGAAAGGGGGGGGGTAGAAAATGAGAAGAACAAGAGAAAAGACATGAGAATGAAAAGAGGGAGAGAAAGAAAGCGTGCATGTGTGTGTTAGGCACCATTCTGATGAGTACAGGATCTCTGCCGACTCCCACCGCTATTACAGCAGCACAGAACATTGCTCCAGGGCTTTGGATTCAAACCCATTACATCTGATACTGGATTTCTCTCTGCTCAGAATTAATGCAATGTGGACTCGCCTTCTCTAAAGCTGGCCAGTGTCGCATAGCATTGCTGTGCAAAGAGCTGCACCACGAGGAAAAAGAGGACAGGGGAGGAGAGTGAGGGCCTGAAAGTCTGAGAGGGACACTGGAGAGGGAGGCTTGCTGCAGCCGAAAGGATCTTTTCATATTTCAGTTTTTACTGTACTGAAAAAAGGGCTGGCTGACTCTAATAACTCACAGAATATATGGGACTGTGTACACATGAAGGGGGGTGGGGGGGCTATGTATATGTTTATACAGAGGCCCTGTGGTCCATTTGCATAATTAACAGACTGGCATTTGAAAAGCAGAATGTCAGCACAAACAACCTTGGACACCAAACTACCGTGGGTCATTTTTTTTTCAGCTGTGTAATTGGCTCCTAATGCAGAGGAGTTAAACAGAGATTTTCTGCCCTTAAAGTAAAAATAATAATTAGAAAAATGTCTCGTTAATGGGCACAACACTCCTAGATTCCTGCCTGTGACATTCAGTCAGCTTGGACTTTAGGAAGTTTAAGAAAGGACCTCTGCTACATCATGGATCTCATAAATAAATACATATAACATGTAGAAATCCCCTGCTTTGTATGCGGGATGCATTTTCAGTGTAATTTCAAGTTTAACTGGAGCCACTTAGCGGTTTTAAATACAAACACGAAATTGTTATTCTGTGAAGAATCTCCGGCTTGCTCGGCCTTCATTTTGTCTCAGCTGCACTGTGGTGGAGGGAAGGTAATACATCCATCCATCTCTATTCATAGTGACACGCCTGATGTAATGTTTGTGTAAGCGACCGTACTCTCCGTGGCCAAATAGCTGGCTTTCCAAATCATGTCTGTGATAGGTCCCGAACACATTTTGCTTGGCAGTTACTAGAAGTCTCAAGCAAATTGGGAGCATATAGGATGGAACTTTATGTTAGACAGAAGCTTAGATGATACACAGCCGCTCGGTGTCATTTGGCTTGTGCATTAGCACATCAACTTTTTTCAGTTTCTTTACTATTTTCCATAACTGACTGACAGAAGGAGGTTCGTATAGATCTAGCCTTTATGCACCTCATTTTATTTTACATCACATTCACTAAATAATATATAGATCTGTGCAGAAATATTGTCCTAAACCAGGCATGTCAAACTCACAGCTCACGGGGGGGTCGCTTCCGACCACGCCCCCTCGAGAATTGGCGTTAAAAATATGGTACAAATAGGCCCTTTAAATTACTTTTTTGACATTCTGCTCAACCCTCTTAACTGGAGGAGGAACCGCGAGTTTGACATGCCTCTCCTAAACTGACTGGCTTAGCTCCATATAGCGACTACCCAGCCAGAGTTTAAAATTCATTTGTCTGTTGTGTTTCAATCAACGCATTGCACTGCCAGTTAATCACACCTTGAAGATGGTAGATCATAAACTTCCAACCCAAAAAACTAACACCATTGGCTGTCTGATTTATGTTTGCCAGATCTCTCCATATAGAGCGTCATTGGCTTTCAGGAAGGGTATTATTTTCAGTTTGCTCTGTACAAGTCCTGATCTGACCACAAGTTGCAAAGAATCCCTCCAATACATGTACTGCATGTTGACAATTTGACATCTATAGGGAGGGGGACCAATTTGTGGAGTATGACCTCGTGAGTGCCAAAACATCCCCAAGTAGAATGATTCGAATGGCATTCAGCTGAAAATGCCTTTTTGGTGCCCGGCTGTATAAACGTGATACCCCTCCACATGAAAGAAAGGTCGATTTGACACGCGGATTCCCGTTTCCTCTTTGTGTAAGTTTGAGGTCCGCAGTAAAACTGCAGATGCACAAGTAGGGTGGTCAGAACAGGACTTCCAGGCGGACATCTAAAAATAGTGTGAACAAGGACACAACCTTGGAGGGGAGAGGGGAAAAATTCAATAATGCTGGATCCAAGCCAGTTGCACTATGTGGGCAAAAGTACTGGGCCACCTACACATAACACCTAGAGGAGCGGCTCAGGCGTGGAAACCCATGTCACGAAGCACCTGGCACTCAGTTTTTGTGCTGATGTTAATGCCCACTCAGTTAATACTGACTCAGCAGAGCACTGAAGACGCTAAAGCCCTGCTCTGTTGTGGCTGAGTTGCTGTGGTTCCCAAAAGCTTCCACTTTTCAATAATACCACTTACATTTGATTATGGAATATCTAGAAGGGAAGAAATTTCCTGAACTGACCTGTTGCAATGGTGGCAAAGTATTACCGGGCTCAAATTCAGTGAGCTCTTTAGGGCAACCCCCCCCCCCAAAAAAAGAACAATTTTATTTAACCTTTGTTTAATTCTTGTGCATGCATGCATATATGCAACTTAAAGAGCTGCTGACATATGTAAAATGTTTGTTTTTGGTCCAATCTGTCTACTTAATAAAATGTTTTAGCCAAATTAATAAAGTGAGCCATCGGTACAGAGCAATTTTAAGGGCATTTAGGATTAAATTCATAGATATGATGTTGATGCTTTTATATCTTTAGATGCACAGCAATGTTCTGGACACCTGTGGATGCCGCTTATCATTAAATCTGATGTGCAAGTTGTGAAACGTGAAGTGAGTAATAAAGAAAAGAAAAAGAAAACACCCTCTGGTAACTGTTCTTCCAAACTGTTCCCTGAAAAGAATTGACTTCTGGGATTTGCCAGGTGCTATGCAGCCTTTGGGATGTAATCTCACGTCCACACACACCTATTAACCTCTGCTAGCAGAAAACCTGGAATGACTTTCAAGCTCCAATGGGCCCAGTGCAGGATAATGACTGTGGTGAGTTCAGGTAATGTGGTTAGCGAGCTGTTGGGGCCAAGCTGTCAACTCCGTGGCAGAATTTAAATGTGGGTGTTGTAGATTGGGGTGGTTTCGAAACTCGGAGAAGGCCAAAGAGAGGGAGAGAAGCTGGACCTGACAAGGCCTGGGAGCAGAGTCAGCGGCCTGGGATCAGTGGCATAGCTTGACCGGATTGGACATCTTCCTGAGGAGCTCTATCCTGAGGCTCAAGCATCACACATGAGCATAAGGACTCCTGAACAAGGATGGAAACACGAGTGTGGCCAAACAGATGAAAATCCCTTTTCCTATAATGCAGATATTCCTTAATTGTCCTCTTGTTCCACACCTCTTATCACTGCTCTCCTCTTTCCTCCGAACATCACCCTCCCTCTCCTCCTCTTCCAAGTGAAGGCGCTGCAGGGAAGGAAGAATTCATGGCAGTCAGAGCTACATGACTTATTAGTCATCTCAGCCTTTGGTGGACCTCAGAGCCTCATCCGTGCCTGCTGGCAGAATTGTGGAACTGTGAACCTACACTCTCCTTGTTCTGCCAGCTAGCTTGTCAATCAACAAGACAAGCAGCCAATGTGTCAGTTACCAAAGCAGGACTGCAGTTAGCCCTCTCACTGGCCCCGGTCCCTGCCACCCTTCCTCCTGCGCTCCTTAAAGATGACCACCAAAATGGATTCAGTACGCTCTTCACAGAGCTCCTCTTGTCCTGTCTGGCTTGCTTGAGTCTTTGGCTTGCTTTTGTTTTTTCAAAATAGAAAAAACAAACAACAAAGGTGATGGCAGTAAGAGGTGAGTATAATGCCAGGAGCATTAGGTGCAATGTACTTTACAGGGCAGGAAATCATTTATTATTATTAGTCCTAAATTTAAGGTTTAAACTGAGAATCTGCTTATTTTTAACACTGTAAATTTAAGATGACACATTTAAAGTCCCATTTAGTCATAGACAAGCCATTTAATGCGCCAAACACTGGAAGTTATATTTGGCCTGGCAATCATCTATGGAGCGGAAGCATGGTTACTCCTAATTTAAGATTCTGGTCATGGATGCTACGCCTCTGAACACAGGAACTAAAGACTGTACCTTTAGACTACTCATTTGTGACATAGCAATTAAAAACTGTTTTTTTTTTTTTT
>VOQJ01034766.1:37392-54342 GCA_015052665.1 Apistogramma diplotaenia | reverse complement strand
CAACACACACACACACACACACACACACACACACACACACACACACACAAAGATGGTGGTTAATTTTACACCAAAAAATAAACGCCAAATAAAATGGAGAATCTACAAATGTTTATTCCATTTACACACTTCATTACTTTCTTGCACACACACTTCCAGTATTTCAAATTTTCTACTGCGTAACAGTGTTCATTTGATAATGAAGCACGACTGTGACAGCTGCAGAAAAAAAGGATTTTAAGTTATGATAAAGAACAAGTATAAACAGCTGTCTATATTAGTAATATGGTCTCCGTGGATTATTCTGTAACAAGAAAAAAAAAAAAAAGAGGAAGCAGATTAAATTCAAGCATAACAAAAGGACTCTGTGTGGATGTGCAGCAGAAACTTCAGTTAAAAACTCAACAGATCATAAGACTACAACAGTGAGTATGGTTTTCTATGTGCAAATCCAAATTAGGTGAACAAAGTTTGCATAAATCAGTGCAATTTCACAGATAATACAAAACATAAAATAGATGTTACCAGTGGGTTGGGCCTGAAGCGGTAGGCGAGCATCATCCTCTTCCTAAAAGCATCATATTCATCATCACCTTTCGAGAGCTCAGCTGGACGGTCAATACCAAATCCTGCTCCATTCATAGCTGTAGTTCCCCTGGAGTGAGACAGAGGGATGATAATATAAGCTTTTATTTTTGTGTCTTTGATAGTTTGAGAGCTATTAAAATATTACAGTTACTGTCTCTAAAAACCTGCTTTTCCAAAGCAGAGGCGTAAATAATGAAAGCAATGAAAAAAAAAAAATCATGAATGGGTACTGTGCATGTTGGCTCACTGTCAAACTCATGGCCTCCTGGGACAGCTGAATATAAAGGGAACCAGTTGTAATAATGAGGTAATAATAACTCTGTTTGTACTGAGCTATTTATACCTAAATAGGTCCATTAAGTCCCATTTAGGTATAAATGCCCACAAAATTTACAAGCACATACTGTGAACTGACTGGTAACACGTTCCCCAGCCTGTCATAACAGGGTCATTTACAGACACTGAAATAAACATTTGGTGTATGGCGTGTACAAGGCTAAATGTTGAACTTATAATGGCTGGAATTTGTTGTGGTCAGAAGTTTACATCCACTCATCACGGGCATGAATGTCGTAGTGATTTAGGACTAATTATTTCTTTGAACGGATCTTTTTCCAGATTGTACAGCATACATCTTTAACGACTTTAAAAACAAGCATTGGGTGCGTAAGTTTGGAATTTTTTGGAACCACAAAAAAAAGCTCAAGTCTGATATGAACTGGAAACTGCTGGAAAACCGGTGTCACTATCCAGTGAAGCGAGTTTTACATCACCACGGACTGAAAGGGTGTCAACCAAGAAAGACGACCCTGCTCCAAAATCAACACTTATAATGAAGGAACCACCTTCTTCAACTTCACCTAAGATCAAAAGCTAGACGGCTGAAACTTTGACACAATTGGGTGTTCCAACAGGACAATGATGCCAAGCAAACATCAAAACTTTAAACAGATACAGTAGGCCAACATTAAGCTTCTGAAATGTCTTTCCCAAAGCCCTGACTTCAACCCTTGAAAATTTGTGGACTACGCTTAAAATCCGGGTACATGCCAGGAAACCAACCAGTTTAAATGAATGCCGTCAATTCTATCAAGACTACTGGTCAAGAATCAAGCTAGAGTTGTGCCAGAAGCTTGTTGGTGGCTACCAAAACCATAGATAAAAAGATACAACTTGGTAAATTTCCTGCAGTTCAGTGAAACGTAACTATAGGAAGGATGAACGCTCACTTGTTGACAGGAGCCTTGATTCCCTGTCCTTCACTGCCGAGGCCTTCGCCTTCTTTCCAGCCCATCTTCATGAGCATTCGGAAACCAAGATTCTCCACCGTCAACTTAAACTCTTTGTATTCTGAGTAGTCAGGGTCCCGACCCTCCTGCAAATCCAAAAGAAAAAGTTCATCATTCATGACAAACAGCAGTGTGTTTTGCTTCAACACATTATTTTTTGTGTCTGTGAGGAATCACAATTCATTTTAAGTGGAAATACTAAAATATTCCTAAAGATGTCAAATAAGCATAATGGAGTCAAAATGACATGGACACAAGAAACAAAATTTACCATCCTCAGGGAGTGTATACGTATATAAGCGACTGTAAAACTGCTGACTATTAATTAAGCACAGGTAAGTCAAGGCTTTTTTCTGTTCTTGAGTTGTTTTAAACAGTGAAGATGCTATGTCTCCATAATACTCCACCTTCAGGTGTTCACCAAATACAACCTGCAGAAACATATACATAGATACAAACATATACACATATATAATAACCACATATCATTTTTCCAAGAGATACATCTCTCTTTGCTTTGTTTAAATGTGCTTAAGACATTTCAGGCAAACTTCAGCTCTACTAATAAATAAGCATGCCCTCCCTGTGGAAAAGGCCCTAAAAATTACACTTAACATATGGATTGGTGTACTAGGGCCTACATTTTTAAGTCTCCATCCTTTTCCCCAAAATAAAATATGTGATGCATTAAGTAAATCCAAGCAGTTCCTTCCCTGCCTGAAAAACAAGTAAATTCAAAGGAAAACTGACCTTGAGCGCTTTGAAGGTTTCCATAAACTTCTCCAGCTCCTCTGGGGGCAAAAAGTCACCAATAAAGTGCTTTCCTTTTCCCATTTCTGTCAGAGATTCAGCCCATTCTGGAAAAGTGCAGACAAGTTTAATTTTTTTAAGAGAAAGAATCACTTATCAAAAACAATCAGTCTTCAACAGCTTCACCAAAATGTATATGAATAATTTTCCAGCCTGCTGGTAAAACTCACCACGCGTCTTCTCCATTTCCATCTTTCGCAGCCGATGTTCCCAGGTCCCTGCTTGCTGGTCCACCTCTTCATCACTGTCATACTCATGCTGGTGCTCTCTCATGGCCTTCTCCCACATGACCTGCATATCTGCCATTGCGCGCTTGTGTTTCATGATCATGTCATACATCTCTTGCATCTGCAAAAAACAATGTCTGCTCAGTTCACAACATGCACATTGATAAGAATTTGACTGTTAAAAACAGCAAACAGCCTAAATCTAAAACAATATATACTTGGAACGCTTCCATACCTCTTGTTGTTCTTTTAATTGTCTCTTCTGGTCCTCAGACAATTCTGTCACTCCAACCAGACCAAGAGGCTTCCCCTTCTTGTAACCAAGGCCTCTCAGCTCCTGGGCTGAAAGGAGATATAACCACAAAATTACTGAAATATATCATTACAATGCTTACAAAAAGTGACTCAGGAATATATATTAGTACGTATAACACTAGTGGTCTCAATTTCTTGTTAACACTCGCACTATCATGCTGGGCTCATTACTGTAAGCTCTGATGACTTTACAAAACATGCCTGTAAGTATTAGAATGCCTAGGTTGGAAAATATTTAACAATATTTACTGACAGCTGAAAAACAAATAGTAATACCATCTTCTGAAAGAGTCGCACAGTTTTGAGTTAAAAGAATATTTGTCCCCCTACAAATAAACACAGAAAAAGTACATGCACATTTGCAGAGCAAATACCAGAGAGCGATGGTGTGTTAGGGTCTGGAACACTGATCTCTTGAGGAATAACAATGGGAGGTATGGGCAGCTCGACTTTGTCCTCTTCAGATCCCCATCTGCTCTTCCTCTTTCGTTTCACAGGTGGAGTTTCTGACTCCTTAGTGGTCGGTGCAGATGGTTGGCTCTGCTGTACAGAGATTTCTGACACTGGAGAAGCAGCTGGTGGCTTAACGTCTGACATGGAGTCTCCTCCTGGAACTGAAGAGCTCCGAGAGTTTGCATCACGATACTCCTTTACTTTCTCTTTGTAGAAGTGGTAGGCTGGACTTTGTTCGTCATATAAAAAACTGAAAGAGAGAAGACATATTTCAGTGGGCTGTACAAAGCTTAAAAAAGAAAACATGAGACCTGCAGAACACAGCAACACATATGCTGACTGACCTGAAGGCAGGGTTGTCTCGGTTGCGCTCAGCAGCGATGGCTTCCACCTCGGGACCACCCTCCGCCACAAACTTGGCCAGCTTCTCAGCCACCTGCTGGGTTTCCGCGTCCACTGGGGGGGAGACTTTAAGCAGCCTATTAGTACTGGGACTCAATTCACACTCTACTACTGTACCGTACTCAACTGGCCCTCACACACCACCAGTCTAGAGCTAATAGGGGATAAGAAGAGGAAAGGGGAAGGAGGAGCAAGGGGGACAGGGGTGGTGAATGGGGAACTGTATGGATATGAGGCTTTCACTGCAACAAATGACGAATAAATAAAGTCCTGAGAGACTCCACCACATCCAGTATTGCGATAGTTTAAAACTTATATTTGGATGCATGATACAGTTCACAGTTTAAAAAAAAAAATCTCTGAAATACACTTAAACACTGTGTACAACTTTGCACAGCACCTCAGAATTTACTATCTGAAGTCTGGCGTTGTATTTATTCAAGTCCAATCCAAAAATAAATATGGTTTACAGAAGAAACTGAAATTGTGAGAGAAACCAGATAAACACTTTAACTACAAATCGCCAGTTTGGAGGTGTCCTGTTTTAAAATGCAACTGAACCCCTTTTTTTGCAATAGCAAATAGAGACCACAATTAAGGATAACCTGGATCTTTGGGTATGTGACTGCAGTTTCATTTAAAAAGAACAGAAATTAATTTGTACTTTGCTCCTGCTGTGGTAGCTTGGAAAAAACTCTTGAGTGGTACATTTCAGATTCATCCACACCAATACCGTTTCATTTTAAATATTTTAAAAAATGACTTAGTGAAGATCAGAAAACACGATTGAGTGTCTTTTAAAAGCGGCATCTAGTGGCACAGGAAGTCATGGCAACAGGAGAAGGTGTAGCCACACATACAAAGATAAAAATTTTAAAAAAAAAGGTATGTCAACCTTATTGTAACGCGTTGACTCAGAGTTGGAAAAAACCTACTCAGAGGGACAAAGATGGTGTGCTGATTCTAGGGCTGCATAAATCGATTATTTTAGTAATCAAGTATTGTATCGATTATTCCATCAATTAATCGAGTAATCGGATAAGAAATACTTTTTTTATTAAGAGTTCACAAGCATTCTCCTAAATATATTTTTACTGCAGGTCTATATTTAGACACTAATCAGGGATTAAAGTATAAAAAATATTTTGACGGAGCCCCTCGGTCCTGGGGGGACCACTGTTAGTACTAATGGCTACGCTCGCTAGCAAATCGGTAATAATAATCCATTCTGGGATTCTCAACGAGCACAACACACAAAGACACGCAGAGAGCGGTGAAGGCATGGAAATACATGTCAGCGATAGTTTCTGATTCACACTCCAGTCCAGTAGGTGGCAGTAATAAACCCACAGAAACACTATGGAGTACAGGTACATGCTGCTAATGCTAATGAGGAGTGAGCGCTGCAGAGTTTAAACGAAGCATCGAAACAGTAAATTTGTGTCGATAACTTTTTAAAATCAAATTATTCGAGTTAATCGATGAATCGTTGCAACCCTAGCTGATTCAGACCAAAGTTTTAAAATCAAAACTGGTTTAGCTGCTTTTCCAAATATCTCAGTTTTAGACGTGCTCAAATGTCTGAGATCTGTGGAATTCTAGGAGTCAACATAGTAAAAATTACACCTTTAAAATGAACACCTATTGGTGTGGACATACCCTCAGTGTAGTTGGTGACGCTGCACTAACATTATTGTGAAATGTCAATGTTTATGCTGTGCACATTTTCAAAACTGATCAAGGGATGTGAACTCCATTTGAATAATACATTAATTACAGGTTTCTGTGGTCACCATTTAACCATCACTATTAAGCCCTGAGTGTCAAATTGTAATAACTGAAAATTTTAAGTGTCTGATAACATAGCGGTCGACTTCCCTGTGCAATAACAGTAATGTGGAGAGGAAAGACGAAAGCTCAGAGACAGAACTGTATGAGAATGTCATTTACCATTATCTGATGTTTTCTCGAATCTTTGCAAATCCCTTTTCAATTCTGCAACCCTTTTCTTGTAGTAGAGGTACTCCATGCTGCTCTTATCATACAGAAAACTAAAAGGCAGAGAGAGGAATTTAAACACATATGCTTGAAAATACTTTCAGAGTAAAATTAATCTGATTGAGCTATAATGTCCTTCAAACTTACGAGAAAACAGGATTGTCCCTGTAGTCTTCCTCGGCCTTCTTCTCCAACTCAGGTCCCCCCTCAGCCACAAAAGAGGCCATCTTGTTGATAATGAGTCTGGTGTCTGAATCCTCTGGGGGAGAGACTTTAAGCATGCTATGAGTACATTTACTCAAAGGGCACCAATGACAAAATGCCAGTCACAAGGCAACTGTGCCATTGTAGTATGTAGAGGATGCACTGAAATGTCCAAGCCATGGAGGTGTCCCAAGACACAATGAAAAACACAGGCCAGGAATTACCTTTCATCTCTAAGAATTTGGAGTAATCAGTCTCCTCTTCCTCATCTTCGTCATCTGGAGAGCAAAAGACACTTGGCCTCAGGCTGAGAACAGGATTCTTCTTGGACTGTGAGAAGCTCTTGAATTGACTTAGCATGCTGCTGACTCCAAGGCCAGGCCGTTGTCCAACAAAAACACTCTTTTTCTGTAGCATATTTCCTCCTGGTGATGAACTTGGAGCTGAAGGGCTCTTGGTATCATTAGTAGATCCTAGGAAGTGTATGATAAGAACACACTTAAGAAAAAATCCCACTAAAGTCTATTAGATTTAGATTGCAATTAATTACATTATGTAGATTAATGCCAACAGCCCTGTCAATGTAATCTAAATCAGTTTTGCAAGATTCAGGTACTAACCAGACACATTGGCCTTCTCCTTCTGCATTTTCATGAACTGCTGTAAGAAGCTCCCATCATTTGCAAACTTATTTGATGAAGCCCCCTGGACACTGGGAGAACTACAGCGATAACAGTGGGCAAAATATACTTTGTTAAAATCTATGTTTAGTGTTAAAATAATAAAAATCATCCATGTGGAAAAGTATGAAATGCCAGAAACATTGCACATGGAGTTCAAAATGTACCTTTGAGCCACGGGTTTGCTAGTAGTTTGTTCATTCATTTTCGATTGCTCTGCCATCCTTTCTTCAATCTCTTTCTTCTTTTGAGCTATAAGTTTTTCTTGACGAAGAATAGTCATGTTCATCTTGCTTTTCTGTGGTTGGATCGGTCTTGACTTCCACCCTCCACGACCTCAAAATACATTAGACAAAATTCAATGCATGTGACAACAAAGATGAACCTCTAACAAGGCTAGTGACACTTTCTGAAATAACTAGCATTCCAGAAATTATGTTATATATGTTGGTTTCAACTGATTAATACAAAAACACAGGCACGGTACATTATTAGTGATAAATTGTCAAAGACTAATGCTAGCCTATAAAAAGGCTGCCTAATTCGAGCAATAAAACGGTAAATAAAACGGTTTTCGGTAGCTATGTGACTAACTCTGAACTGGGTTTAAAGGACAGATATGTCAGTTAATGTGATAAATGACAACAACAGAAACTAGGTATTTAATAAACTGTTTAAATCTTAGCTTTTACCTAGTTTAGCTAACCCGACAGCTAGTTAATTTAGCTGACGATGTACACTGGTTACAGCGAACAGAATAAGCTTAAAAACCTTAACGGTTAAAATGGCGAACTTAGAGTGCAGGTCCTACATATTTGGTGTTAATCTCACCGTAAATATTTACCTGCATCGCCAGATTCCATGGTCGTAGCAGGAAGAAAAATGTATTTCTAAAAAAACACGCACAGACGACAAAAGGGCCTGCAGTAGTTACGGTAAAAGCAGGGCCACTTTCCCAGCAAAACTTCCGGTTTTTACTCTCCAGAATAAAAGCACTATCTCTCTATGTCCCTCTCTCTATCCCCCCCCCCTCTCTATATATGTTTATTTATTTTTTTACCTGTAGCCTTAACCACGTTCACTTTGTCTCTGTATCATACAGGTATGTAGTTATTTAAAAACAAAACACTTGTTCGCTTAAATTCAAAATTGCAAACAATACAATTCCATCAACTCTCAGACTTTTTTATTTATTTATTACTCTACATTACATTATTATAGTTTTGGGTTCAAAGTGGGGGTGGGGTCATGGATTGGCTTCGAGCCCCTTCTAAAATACAGTTGTATTATCTTCTACAGTACATATTATATTATAATACATTATCCATCCATCCATCAATCCATTCTCTTCCACTTATAATGTTCAGGGTCGCAAGAAGGGGGGCTGGAGCCTATCCCAGCTGACAGGGCGAGAGGCAGGGTACACCGTATACTGTACATGTCGCCAGCCTGTCACAGGGCTAACACAAAGAGACAGACAACCATTCACACTCACTTTCACACCTATGGGCAATTTAGAGTGACCAATTAACCTAACCCCAGTAAGTGCATGTCTTTGGACTGTGGGAGGAAAACGGAGTAGCCAGAGGAGACCCATGCAAACTCCACACAGGAGAGAGATCTGGGCCAGGGTGGAATTGAACCTAGGCCTTCTAGATGTTATTCTCTGTGAGGCAGCAGTGGTAACCACTGTTATTTATTATCATAAATCATATTTAAACCAAAATTACATCATCACATATCACTCTTCTTATTACCATCATCATTATAATAGGGATCAGCGACAGGTTTAATAAGATCTGAATAGGTCCAAAAAATACATATACACACACACACAAAAACTTTGTAAAGCCTTGCAGCCATAGCAGGTTTGGTTTGTAAATAAATACACCAGTAAAGGTTCCTCAAATTTGACCAAACAAATTTAAAACTAAAAAGTAAAACTAAAGACTTTATTGAATATTTTATATATTTTTAATTCGTTTTATAAATTTTCGTTTTATAAATCATGATAATTGTGAAAATAGATCCTCGCTTTTATTTAGGCGTAAACACACCGGAAGTCATCTTCCAGCCCATGTTTTACACATTTGTGTAGACGCCGCATTGAGCGTTGAATCGTACGTCAACGCCGCCGCCATATTGGATGTGGCAACGTTTAAGGGACACCTCATTCTTGCGCTGCGGATCACGTGGGTTTACTTTTCACAGGTAAAAGTGAACAATTATAATTTTTAAATTGTATTTGGCTAGTAGAACATTTTGAAAACAGTATTTGCATACGTGACACTAATACTATGTAGTCCCGTGGTGAAACCAGTCCCCAAACAATTAAGTCAATCTTACTTAACCTCATTGCCCTGAACTAGCTACTCTAATACAATTAAAGACTGATTGATCTTCCAGACCTTCTGTTTGCCTACTGTCTGCTCATCACTCTATTTTTGAATTTGTGCTTCTTGGCTCCTTGTTTTTGTGCAATAATTATACATTTATTTTATAAAAAACTTTACAAAAGTTGAAAAAAGCTCATTTTTTGTTTTACCCTTTTACCCATAAAAAAGCAGTACAACATGGATCTAAATTTCATGTATAGTTTCACTGCTAAAAGAAAGTGAAGTATGTCAGTGTTTACTGCAGTCTATTTAATTGGTAAACTTTGTTCATTTTTCCTTTAAAGATACTTTAATTGATACAAGTCACTGAATTGAACTGAACTGAACTTTAAAATCAAATGCCATTGGCCAAAGTGCTGTACACAAGTAAAAACACAAACATAAGACAAAGAAACAATAAAGAAGCTAATAAATAACTAAAACCAATATAAAACTGAATATAAAAATCCTTTTATTTAATTCATAAAACCTGCAGAGGCTATATCAGGATTTCAGGACCTGGTTATTGTAGACATTTGTTATCACAGTAACAATGTTAGAAACATTGGTAGTTGTAAACACTCATAATAACAAGAAATATATGCTTGTTTGATGCCTCTACCCTAAACATATATGAAATATTAAACATTTCTAATTATCAGTCAAAGTCACATTATTTTTGGTGTTTCCCTAATATATTAGTGCATATGTGAACGAGAAACAATAACTGCTTTGTAAAAAATATTAAGTGCAGTCCTTTTACTTGTATTAGTTTACAGCGCAGGTCTGCCACATTCAACATGGCCTAGGCGCTGAAGCATCGCAGCAACGGTCGCCTGTCGCGTCAGGTGTTCGTTTGTTTCCGTTTCCTGTCGCGGAAGCCGTTTTTGTTGTGCCTTGTTGCTACCCGTCCGTATGGTCCGTACCGTGCAAGCTGCTCTCCTGCTTAGAAATGGCTGAAGCTCCCCCACGGCCCTGCCGGTTTTTTTGTCACCGGTGTTCAGCAGAGATCAGTCCGCGTTTACCGGTGAGAACCACAGAGACTTTTTGGCCGTGTGAAGGATGATGATAATATCCGCGCTTGTGTGTTTTTATGTGTGTGCGGCGCTCAGACTTGCTGCTGTTAAGCTACGCTAGTTCGGCTAGCCCCGTAGTAAAGGACGGAGTGGCAGTCAGGTGTCACTAATCAGGCTGGCGGGTACACTCACGTTCAGATGTCATGATTCGCCGATGTTATATCGCAGTTCACTAAATAACAAGCAGACAGACCCGACGTTAACCTTTTGACACATCCAGCGATGGTAGGCTTTTACGGTAACAGCCTAGCTAACGGAAGACCGTAGGCTCACTCTCACAATTTAGGGAAGTTATTTATCTTTACTCGGGAAACATATATATCACTACGAAGCAATTTTTCCCCCCAATAACGCACGTTGTTGCCTAATTATAGCTGTCAAATTATTTCAAAGTCACTCTGTCGGCCCTGCTGTTGTGGCACCAACCCGCCCGCCTACCTCCCAGCACTTTGTTGTCAAAGCTTTTCACATGAAGCTTCTTGAATGTTGCAGTAACAGTTTCTCTTTTGGCAGTCTGCTGCTCAGCTGTGGGACACGGTGCCCTTTAAATGTAGGAAACTTCTGAAGCCGTAGTCAGTAAAGTTACTCTCCATAAACCCTCATAAAGAGAGGTTTTTATTCTGGGCTGATGAAGAATAAAGATGTCAGTGTTTGACCTGAAAGATACAATTTTGTATATATTAGTTAACTGAATTTACATTTTCATTGTAGGACTACACATGTCCACGCTGTGAATCTGGTTTTATTGAGGAATTACCGGAAGAAAGAAGGTAAGCAGGATTGCTATGTGTCATAAAATTGATTAATTAGAAGGAAGACCAATGCAACGTCCTCATTATGTATATATAAAATCCCATTATCTTTGAACATTTAACCAGTACAAAGCTGGTGACACAGCTGCCATCAGTAAGTCTAGACAATAGAAAAGAAGGCACTTAACAAAGCCAGTATGCAGATGTTCTGGTCTCTACAATGGTGCATCCCTACTAAGTGTAATAATTCAGTCCAAATTTCCAGTTCTTAGCTTTTCACTTTCTGTGTTTATGCAGTGCTGAAAATGGGTCCGCCTCCACGTCCTCTTCCAGTGATCAATTCCGCCCAGCCTTGGAGGTCAGTGTGACGCGATAAATCAGGTGGTGCTGAAAAAAACATTTTTGCACCCTGCACCATCTTTTGACATTCCTTCTCTTTCTACCTCTAGAACATGGATCACCAGCACTTGTTCACATTTCCCCCGGGCTATGGCCCATTTGCCCTTGGGATTTTTGATGAAAACTTTGACCTTCGGTTGCGGCTACCCACAGAGGACAACCGGGAGACGGAAAACAGGAGAGAACGGGAAATGGCATCACGGCAAAGATACGGTGCACGGCAGCCGCGTGGTCGACATGTTCCTCGGCGACAGGGTACGCGACATGAAGGAGTGCCCACATTAGAGGGGTGAGACATTTTCAGCAGTAGGGAAGAGGGGGCAGGGAAACAACTTTGTTTTTTTTCTGTCATGTGCAAATATTAAACATCATATGTTATAATAAAAACATTTAAACAGTATTGTTCCCACAGTTTTTTAAGTTTGATCCTTGTTGCTTGTTGAAAGTGATGTGTCTTTGTGGTGGTTCTTTTTTTTTTCCCCTGACCAGAATTATCCAGCAGCTAGTAAATGGAATTATAGCACCTACAGCCATGCCAAATATTGGCATGGGACCTTGGTGAGTGTAAGAATGTGTAATACATGTTTACTTACTTATTTCAGGAGACGTAAATTGTGTTTTCTTTGTTAAATTTCATTGTTTTCGTTTACTTTTTAATTTGCAGGGGTATGTTACATTCCAATCCAATGGACTACGCCTGGGGTGCTAATGGACTTGATGCTATCATTACACAGGTATGTACAATGTTTTTCTTTCACATGACACTAGAGAAAAAAACTGCATTTTGTACAGGGCTATGGAGGTCAGTGAGTCTTTTCAGCAGAGGAGTGTTGGAATTCAGGACAGGATTGTTTCAAATATTTCAGCAAGTCTAGAATTTACCTGTATAATGCAGGAAATTCCCACACACAATGACGGCCGTCCAAATGCCCAGCATCTGTGCCAGTGCTGAAAACATGCATCCCCCTCTCTGAAAAATTACAAATTCCCTCTGCTGTTTCAGAAAATCATCGCAAAGTTGTGACCTTGTAGGCATTCAAACATAGATCACTAGCTGAAATGTAGCTCTGCATCAGCTGAAATACAAGGGAAGTTAATGTTAAGAACTTTAATCCTCGGGATTCTCAGAGAGCTAATATTAAGGTGATGCAGCAGTCAAAAGACCAGTTCAGTTCAGTTTTATTTATACAGCGTCAAATCACAACAAACAGTCGCCTCAAGGTGCTTTAGTTAGTTCTGTGCTCAGAATATATCTGAGGCTTGAACATGTAATAGTGAAATGAGCCACTAGGTTTAAAAAAAAAAAAGAAAAAAAGAAGCAACATGATGGTGACGTGAGCGAGGACAGGGAAAGAACACTGTGTGCCATGGAGGCAAAATAAGGGAGCCACCACAACAAATGGACAAAGCCATAATTACAGCAGTGTTGTAGCTTGACAAAAATGACAAAACACAATGCAAGGTAACACGAAAAGGATCCTGCTGAAAACCATATGAATCCAATCCACACAATTTTAGTATGAATTTCAAGCTACATGAGGCGAGAAAGCAGATTGTTGTGTCCTCCTCTGCAAGATGGCCTGAGACAGCAGCAGAACTGTGTTGACCCCCTGAGGGATAAATTTACAGCGTGTAACCATTTGAATATGAAAAAATTCTCCAGGTCATGTTCCTGACCTGATGTGCTACCTTTAGGCTTGAACACTGTGGACTATGGTTTTGGTCTCTGGGTCAGAGCTTTCATTGACCCAGCTCTCATCAATAATAATGATTCTCAACATAAGGGTCCAGTCAGAACAGGAATTTCAGGGCTCAGTCTAAATATAACGAGCACTGGGAGTGTGTCAGAAGTGAGGGAGCCTGGCTAAATTTAAATTAGGTACATTTTTGCTTTGTGTGTGTGTTTGTGTGTGTCTAGAGTTAAAGGATGTATGTCTATACGTGACTAATCAAGAACTGAGAATCAGCCATATACAATAGCTGAGCTAGAAATAAGAAGAGAATGTGGAAGTTTTTGTTCTCATGCCGATTGGTCACAGCTGTTTATTGTGAGTCTGTTTTTCACTTGTAGCTATTAAACCAGTTTGAAAACACGGGTCCCCCTCCTGCAGACAGAGAGAGGATAAAGAATTTACCCACAATTTCCATCACAGAGGAGCACGTCAGTAAGTCCACTTTTCAATTTCAGTGCTGTTCTTTGTACTGACTCGAGACATGCATAATGTATATGTCACTACAAACTGCTCAGCGATGCGCACTGCTTAAAAAAGTAGTGGGCAGACCTTTCTGCAGAGTCAATAACAGTGTTTTTATATTATGAGGAAATAGCCTCTGAAAACTTTCTTGACATTGTCCACTTTTATGTGGTAAATTTCAGTCACAATGTACTAAATTCAACTGACACTGCTCAAATAAACAGTATGAGTATGATCCCAGTTTTCTCAGTGTGTGAGCTCAGATGTTGTCGTTTGCTGTTTGCACAGGTGCCGGTTTAGAGTGTCCCGTGTGCAAAGAAGACTACAGTGTTGAAGAGAGTGTTAGGCAACTACCCTGCAATCATTTGTTTCATAATGACTGTATAGTACCGTGGCTGGAACAGGTATGTATATTTAATTTGGGTGTCCTGAACAGAACTACTCAGTTGAAATCAAACATTAATTGTTATTTCATTGGGATCAACTGTTTACATATGAAGCCAGATTTGTTTCTGATGCTTTGCTTGTTATAACCTGTTTCTGGTGACAATGTAGTGCAAAAAAAAAAGTTAACTGCAACATTATAGTTTTTTAGTTTTAGTTAAGGCTTTCAAAAGCAGTGCTCATTCTTTGCCCCCATATTTGGTTTCATTCCCCTGGTGCTTCTTTTAAATCTTGCTGCTTTGAACTTTAGTGTGAGGCAGGAATAAAGTGAGGGTCTCTAATCCCTGTGGTTTTACAAAGTTACCATAATGCTTTGGCTAAATCCACATGTGCACCTTTTATTTTTTGTAAAAGCGTGGAGTGCTTTTGTTTTGAAAAATATTTCTGTTCAGAAGCATAAATCCTGTCAGAAACCTACAAACAGTAACACTTTGCACAGTCTAACATCAAAAAGGGAATAAAGGCAAACACCTTTGATGTTGTGAGACGGCCTGTTTTCTTTGTCCACATGTAAACACAGAAATTTTCTGAACATCTTTAAATCTCTGTTTTCTTAAAATGCTGGTTAGATGTAGACGAAAGGCCAAAACGCACAGATAGCTGTGTTTACTAAAAGACTTGTGTATGTGTGGGCACGGCTTATCTAAACACTTGGATGCAGGCTGTAGCAAGTGATAATTTTTCCTTCATTCTCTCATTGTGTTAATGTCAGATGCTTTGTGGTTGGTGGGGGTTATCTAGTTTTAATTTGCTTTAACATGGATTGCATGTGATGTACGTGTCCTGGTGAAATCATCGTGCCGCTAAAGCTGTGGCTAGAAGCAGTTACATTGTTTACTGAAATATGTCAGTTTGGATTTTTTTTTTTGTCAACTTCAGCACTTACGCCTTGATTGCACTGAACATGGAGTGTATGCAGACTGTTTGGCAATATGCTCTGTGTTTACTGGCTATCCCCCCATTGCTCGTTCAGGGTAGGGCAATTAACTGTGTGTTGGTGTGAAGTGGGTAACCTCTAAAGACTACAGTGGCTAAATAAATGCTGGCACAAAAGGTAATTTCTTTATGTCCAGTAGTTAAAAAAAGATTTTCCAACTCAATAGTGTCGTCTGTTTTTACATTTGTGGAGCAGATCGTTGTGATGCACTCGGTTTACTCGTTGCTGTCACACATAATCTGGCCAGTGTAGCCGTGAGCTTGAGTGGACCCAGGCTCTTTTTAGTCATATGTAAACTGGAGTGGCTTTAGAAAATGTGCATTGTACAGTAATATTATGCTGGAAGGCACCCATTCTCTCCACCCTGTATTCAAATGTCCATTTGAATGAATTATTAAGACTCCTGCAGAGAATAAAGCTATCCACATACACTGGCTAAATAAATGCTTCAGATCAGCTGCATTTGCTTATGTATTGATGCTGATCAGTAATGACTTCTTGTTCCCCGTTTCTTACAGCATGACACGTGTCCTGTGTGCAGGAAGAGTCTTAGTGGACAAAACACAGCCACAGACCCACCGGGGTTATCAAGGATGAACTTCTCTCCCTCTTCCTCCTCCTCTTCTTCCCCGAATTCACCTAGCAATGAAAATGCTGCCAGCAACTCCTAGATTTTCACTGTTTCACAACAGAAAACATCACGCCCTTCTTAGACCCAGCAGCTCCTATGTGCAGCTGAGACAAGGACAGTTTTCTGTCTCAGTTGAGTGGGACAGGGAGATGAGGTGAACTCTGAGTCACAGAAAGGGTAATTTTAGTAATATTTTTTTTGTCCCTCCCTCTATGCTGAAGAGATACTGAGACCAGCTCCCTCTGCTTCTGTTACAGAGTGTGTGAGGAGGTGAGATTCAGAAAAGATGGGGAATATGATGACGGTAATAATAATGGTCCAGTTCTGAGTGGAATTATGACAAGACCTGGAGCAGAGCTTAAGCCAGATTGGACTGCTTTTTGATGAAAACGTGTCCTTGTATGTGTGCTTGGACACATTTTAGATTTGGAAAAACAAGACGCTCTTTTTAAAAACATTGCCTGTGGTGGTGGAGTCCGTAGATGTGTAGATAAAGAGTTAAATTTTGAACTTGAGCCACTGTACAGCTGATGGATCAAAGGAAGACTTTGTGGGAAGGAGACTGAGAGTATGCATTTGATTTTTATTTATTTGCACTGTTATTTTGCACAAAATCTCATGTTGGGATGTGAATCCGGGTATACTACTGAATGGAAACAAGCAACATTTCAACCTTTTGCATTGAATATATCTTTGAAGAATTTTTTTAATCTTTTTTTTTTTTTAAGAGTTTGATCCAGTGTATTTGGTGCATCTTGGCAAGGTGAAGATAATTACAAATTAGTAGAGAATATATAGTGAAAATTTTAACAACTTTGTGCTTATTGGAGTCTGCGAGGTGAAAAAGCAAAGACAAACAGGCATGGGATCATCTTACCTCTGTGGAACTGGTCAAATGTGTTTCACAAAACAAGTGTTTATTATTTTATTTACTGAATTTTTGTACAGTCACAATAAAGAGGTTTAAAAACCAATTTAAAGGTGTTTTCTGATATTGACTCATTTGAAATGGACCCAGAAACATGAGAGAGACATTATTCTGCTGCAATGTTAGAAATTTTGTCTACTACTTGGTTTATTTCTATGTTGGTTTTAATTGTATTTTTGTTGTTAGTATAAATTATGCATTTTATCACTGTTTTTTTTTTTTTTTTTTTTTTTCTTCTTTTTATTTT
>VOQJ01034766.1:11621-26564 GCA_015052665.1 Apistogramma diplotaenia | reverse complement strand
ACACACACACACCAATACCAACATGGAAAATAAAGAAGATGACTTGACATTGTGACAAGGACTGAGGAAAGGCACACAGACTAAATACACGGCAGGGAAAAGGTTAATAAGGTAGAGGTGGAGTCAATCAGACACTAATGAGGGTGAAAATAAAAACACAAACAATAATCATCAAAATGAAACAGGAAGTAGCAGAAAGGAATAAACTCTTGTGGTGCAGTCAAATAGTCAAATTTGGTGAGTGAAGTGACGGGGAAGCATCTGCACAATAAGAGGTGTTTGAATTATTTAAATTATCTCCTTTAGCAAAGGATACATGGGAGCATCGTTTATGAAAATAAAACAGATAAAATCTTCTTCTTATTGAGATTTTGCCTTGTGTCATGATTTACAGATATAGAAAACACTTAATCAAAAGTGCATTTAAGTTTACTACAATTCAATTTGCATTAGCTACATCTGTCATTGTGTTTTCAGCTTTTTCCTTCTACATTCACGAAAATGAAAACCATGATAATGAAGGTAATGAAGTGAAAATTTTCACTGGTGGTTTTGATTGACCTGCCTGAAACAACGCAGTGCAAACAGGCTGAAGTGACGTCAGGTGTGCATTTTGTAGTCCATCTGGGCTCCGTAGTTTTAGCACTGCAGAAATCTGCAACTCATTATTAAGGAGTCTGGCACCAAAGTCCTTCCTCACAGTTTTCCTTGACCTCATGACATTTTCCATTAAGATCAAGGTTAAGTGTTTAGGAAAAGGGGGTAGGGGGTAATCGTTTGGACTGTTTGACTGCACCCATGTAGACAAGAAAGGAAACACATAGGAGGAAAACCAACTGAACTAAAGTCTCAAGAGATAAAACTGACAACACTGTTAAGAAAGCCATAATCACAGAGTTCATGTTCTAACATACTCTTTATCTCCACACATTTCTACTCAGTTTCAACTCCTCTTCTTGCCTTCTTTTCAACAGATCTTCCATATGACCTATGACCTGGCCAGTGCGGTGATGCGGATCTTTAACCTGATTGGTATGATGCTGCTGTTGTGTCACTGGGACGGCTGCCTACAGTTCCTGGTTCCCATGCTGCAAGACTTCCCATCAGACTGCTGGGTGTCCCTCAACAAGATGGAGGTACGTATGAGAGAATCATGACTGTGCACACCAAGTTGCACATATCATGACCAGAACTGGACTTCCTTCTTACAACCTGAGTGAACAAGAGCTAACCTTGGTCACGGGGTATTGATCAAAGTGTCTCACTGTCATCAGAAAATATTGGCTAAATATGAGTCAATTTTTTTGTGACCATGACAAACTCTTTCTCATCTTTCACCGCGCAGGGAAACCCGGTGCTTTAGTAAGGTTATTTGATAAAGGAAAGCCTCAAATTAGCCTCACAGATTTTTAACATTTTAGAGGGGAACACCACCAATTTTCTGCTTCTGTTTATAGGACATGGAGTGTTGCTTAATATGTAAAATAAAGTTGCACAGTGCCCTTTGTCTCTTCAGAGGAAGCTGTGTGAAGTGTGATAAATGTCAAGTGATGCCACTTGAAGTTACCAGATTTCATCTGTCGCCCACTCCTGAGCTCAAAGCTCCACTAGCATAGCACAGCTGAATCTCCAGTGTAGGTATTGTGGGCAGCAGGAAGAAGGCACTAGTTTGCTTTTAATGGTTAATCTTTTAAAGTGATATGAACACAAAATTATTATAACATTTACATTAAAGAGGTATTAATCATCTGTTAACTACCTTGCATGTTATTCAGTTAGGAAAACATGAGTTTTATGAATACGTGTCCAGGTTATTAAAATCAGAAAACATTAGCAATGGTAGCTATATACTAGAACAGACTTTGCATGCTTCAGAAAATCATTATTAGAGTAAGTGATCACTGCTGTTCATTATTCAGGAAGAAAAATGTGTTTGTCTTTCAAGCAAATCCAGTATATTACTCATATCAGAACCTTGTCATTCACAGAAAACAGCTGTAGCTTACCACCAAAGAGACTGTTAAAAACAAACCTGAGAGATTTAAGTGCACCTTTATATCACTCTGTGCTTCCTCTTCAGCACGCTGGGGCGATGACAGGAAAGATAAAAGGGGGAAATAGAGGGATGGGGGAAATATGGCCAGGCAGCTGTGCTCTTTGTTGCCATGTCTCTCTCAGAGAGATAAAAGCTGTTTGTTTATAGGTCTGTCTGTCAACCCAGCCTTTTACTGAGCAAGAGGAGACCACAGCAACCCAGACACGAGGCACAGGTCCAAATGGGGTTTTAAACAGATTGGGTCTTGCTCCCAGACATCGTCTGGTTCAGCTACGACTGCTTGTAAATTTCAAATTTGAAGTATTTCCTGGACGAGAGGAGCGAGTCTTGTTTTTAGTACTGTACAAGAGTAATTCTGGTTGAAACAAGTTAATTGGATGATGAGAGTAAATATCCTCTTTGTCGTATTGCTGAGATGAAAAGGATTCCCTTTTTGTTTGATGTGCCAGACCGAAACCTACCACAGTTTGACTGATGCTATTTTGTAGAGCTGGGTCACTGTGGTCAAAGGTACTATATACATACATATATATGAAACTTGTTGCCATTTACTTTTTATATTGCTCAGCTAAATAAGTAACTTATATCCAGAAAGTGCTGGTACACATACCTTACATCACAAAATGCAGATATTTAGCGACTGTAGCAGTGGAGGTGTGTTCACTCTGCCCTCAGGCTAACTCTGAATCACAACCAAGCCTTTGATGTTATAGATGATTAAAAGCTTGTCATGCATTGCCTTCACTGCCTCAACTCTATGATGTATACTGAAATATAGAGACTATTAGTGTACCAAATACCCCCTGCTTTTTGAATTTATCCATCCATCCTTCCATCGCTTTTCTTAATCACTTCTCCAATTCAGGGTTGGAGCCTATCACAGCTGTCAGAGGTTGAAAGGCAACGTGCAGAGAATAGGAATAAAATAGTAAAACTGAAATGATGGCGATCTAATAGAGCTGAAATGATTAGCTCAATTTGCGATCCACAGAAAATGAATTCAGCAGCTATTGTGATAACAGATGAAATCTTGCAGTCAGCTGTAAAACAGAGTACTTAATATTTAATACTTCCTGCCATGACTTGCAGCTTTTCTGTTTGTTTTGTATAACTCTAAACTGCTGGTAAATATATGGTAAAGATTTAAATAAGGAATTTTTGAAGATGTTGTTTTGGGCTCTGAGAAACTGTGATGGGAAAATTTTAAAATAGTTTTGTACATCAAATCCCTTAAGCCCTGGAATTATAACGACATTTTATAAGTAACATTTGCAAAATTGTGTGGCCACAATTTAAAGCCTTAGGCTGTGTTAGAAAGACTTCTAAAATACAACAAGCTGCTTGGTTTGAAAAAAACAGGGGAACAGATGTTTTTAGACCTGTTCTAAAAATTGTCAGCTGTACTCTGCCAACTTTGATGCAGCACAAATAAAAAAGAACAAACACAACATCCATTTTACTCATAGTGAACCAGGGGCCTGCTCAGTAAATGAGCTATGCTCTTTTGGAAACTGGTGAAGGTTGTTGTTGTTGTTGTTGTTTTTTTAAAGGATCTGGCCTGGTCCTGAGACAAGGACCTCCAGGGCAAAAGAGGTTAAAAGCTTCATGAACTAATGGAAAAAATAGCCAAGAGATCAATAAATAACTACAGTAAATTTGTTGCAGCCCTGCCAGTCAATGCACTGAAATGCGGGCTATTATGTAAAATGTAAAACATGGACCCACCATTATCAGCTAAATGATTGTAACACAAACTCAAAAGTATTTCTACCTTTCTAAACTTAAAGGATGCACAAAAGGCAACTGTGTGCTGTACTGTGCAGAGTTTGAAGTTCATGATGATGGACTTTGGGGCTGACAGGACACTGACTCCTCCAGTGTTCTTTCCAGCTGTATAATCAAAGACAGCCAGTCTCCAGAGACCCGTCACTCTCAAATGAAAGGGCCACTCTGGCGTGGGCTACATACGGCCACCTGAGACCACCCCCTATTGAGTGGCTGACAACTTGTAACATTAGCTATTGTGTTGGAGCCAGGCCATCCATCACGGCTCACATCCTATAGTGGCTCTGGTGGTGTGGGGCCCACAGGCAGGACCCATGGAGGGCGTTGAGAACACTTTGTAACTCTGAATGACATCCACCATCCAGTAATTGGATTCAGTCAAACTTGTGCTACCTCAGGGAACATAGGTTGTTTTAGCAGTTCTTCCATCCTTGTATTGAACTTAGGTTATATTTAGCATGTGCTTTACTCTGGCTTATCAGCCACTAAGTTAATTTCCATGCAAGAGTGCTTATAGAGCTCGGCTGCATTATAGAGAACAGAGGCGACTGGGTAATAACAGTGACAGTCACGCCAGCTGACAGAAATGGGGTGTATACTTTCAACTCTGTAATTACAGCTGTGTGTGCACCCATCCCTTACTGTATCCACATCACAGAGACGTCTCTTTCACATTATCCCCTGCTCCCCTCAGCAGGAGGGCCTTTGCAGTGCAGTGGTCTGCTTACTTTAGTGACAGTAAGTCAGTAATCAATGTTTCTGGTGTTAAATCACTTTATTTACTCACTGCAATTAGTTTGACCAAACACCATCACAGGTCTGCTGTGGAGATGGTAAGATGTTATTTGAAGAACTCATTAAGCAAGTTATAGCGTATACACATGAAGAGTGAAATCAGCTGCCTGACCGCTAAATGGACTGGAAATTGTGGTGTTTGTTTTGTGGATGAGGAGAGTCAGGAGAGTCAGGTGTTTTGGTTCTGTGAAGTCTTACTGATCTGGGTCCAAGCAATGCAATAATATTATAACCTAGTAAAAGAAGTTGTATTACTGAACAAGCAGCTATGATATTTAATTAGGTTAAAAGAAACTGGAGCCTATTCCAGTTGGCACAGGGTGAGAGGCAGGGTACACCCCGGACAGGTGACCAGTCCATTCATGCTCTTCATAAAGGTGATTTTTTTTTCATGTGGAAAGACAGATTTCACTGATTATTTTATGATAAAACAGAAAGTATCAAATCAAATTTAATGGGGCATCCTCACAACAGTGCAGTAATCACAGTAGTGCAGTAAGGACAGTTTTTGTGGCCACCATCAAACCTCATCCCCTTTTGCCATCAGAACAGTCTTAATTCTTGGTGGCATAGATTCAATAAGATGCTGGAAACATTACTCAGAGATTTTGGTCCATATTGACATGATAGCTGCAGATTTGTCAGCTGCACATCCATGATCCAAATCTCCAGTTTCACAACATCCCAAAGGTGCTGTATTGGATTGAGCTCTTGTGAGTTTGGAGGCCATTTGAGTACAGTGAACTCGTTGTCATGTTCAAGAAACCAGTTTACGATGATTCGAGCTTCGTGGCATGGATACATTATTCTGCTGGAAGCAGCTATCAAAAGATGGAGGGGGTCAGCAACAATACTTGTATAGGTTGTGGCTTTTAAACAATGCTCAAGTAGTACTAAGGAACCCAAAATTTTCTAATATAATATCCCTCACAACCTTAACGGCTGATAGAAGGTAGGATGGATCGTCATAATTATTCTGACCCTACCAAATGTCTCAGCAGAAATTGAGACTCATCAGAGCAGACAGCATTTTCCAGTCTTCTATTGTCCAATTTTGGTGAGCCTGTGTGAACTGTAGCCTCAGTTTCTTGTTCTTAGCTGACATGAGAGGCACCTGATGTGGTCCTCTGCTGCTGTAGCCTATCTGCTTCAAAGTGTGATGTGTTGTATGTTCAGAGTGATTATTATTATTATCACTGTTGCCTCCTGTCAGCTCATTGGCCATTCTCCTCTAACTTCTGACATCAAGATTACAGATCATTCTCTGTAAACCCTAGAAATGGTTGTGTTGGAAAATCCCAGCAAATCAACAGTTTCTGAAACACTGAAGCACCAGCAACTGTGCCACGTTTAAAGTCGCTTAAATCACCATTCTTCCCCATCCTGATGCTCAGTTTAAACCTCGTCAGGTCATCCTGATCATCCTGAGTCTAAATGTATTGAGTTTCTGCGCTGTGATTGGCTGATTTAGATAGTTGCATTAACAAGCAGGAGAACAGTGGACTGAAGCTCTGAAGCAGCTTTGTCAATTCTGAAAAAAATAACTGATGTTAATGACAGTTTAATAATTTTAGTATGCAGCCTGTACGAAGAAAACATGTTGGGCATGTTGGCCTGTGCTTCATCTGCCTAATCCTCTTTAATCTGTCGCTCACAGGTTTACCCATCTCATCATAGTAAGTACAAAAATTACGTATAAGTTGCATTTCATTCAACACAAAACCTTTGCAGGAAATGCTAGACCAAGAGTTAAAAAAAGAAGACTGGTATAACTCAGTGATTATGAAACTCTAGTGGAGCTGGTTAAATAAGATGGTGGAAACAGCTAATCTGACTCTGTCCAAAGGTCAAAAAGCGGTCCATGGTGTAACTGACCATCTGAGCAAACGACCTCCTTTGGTTTCTGGGCTCATTTTTATTTCACAGATTAAGAGTTTTATCAATCTTCCCATCTAATTTTCTCCACATTTCAAACTCACGAAACAGTGTATAGCAAAGTGTCTACAGTTGTTAAAGCAAGTAAATTAAGTAACTCCACCCGGCCGGGCAGCCATCACTTCATATTGGTCTGAATACTGAAATCCCACTTTTCTGTTGACCTTCTTTGGAGGATGCTTTGCCCTCCACTTTCCAAATAAATACATTTCACTGTCCAAACCGCAGATTGTAAAGACACCACACACGCTGAGGCAGACAAGGAGAAAAGAAGAAAGAGACAGAGAGAGAGGAAGCACCAGACAAAGCTGACTGTACAATAAACCCTGATAAGCCATTGTAAACTAAACTGGTGGGTGTGTGACAGGACCAGGCCAGTGGCTTTGTCACACGTTTGTCGACTATCTTTTTGATATTTGTGCAGCTTATCGGGTGTCAGGCACGCATATTGGTCATTCAGTATGCTATTAACTTCATTTTCTACTATCTACTTCAGTCAGTCATTCCATTTTTTTCATTCCTGCACCAGTCACAGAGGAAAAGCCTCAGTCATTCCTCCCATGAGGTGTGAACTCATGAGACTGGAAGCAGGGCAGATGTTCATCTTTTTGGATGCACTTTTTGTCTTTCGTAACAATGTTAGTGGTGAGGATCAGGGAATGGTAAGGTCTGTGTGTGGCCCTGTGCACCACAGAGCAAGAGACAAATTTAATGGATTGCCATTAAATTTTGCACAGGCAATCATAGTTCCTAATGATTTTTGTCATCATCATTTTTTCCTCAAGCCCCAACAATCTTAGCTGTATTTAGTTCCACATAGCAATTGCTGGGATGCGAAATCACAGTATAAACGATGAAAGCACTCATAATTTAAAAAAAAAAAAGGCCTGCCAGGAACGCTGGGAGAAAGAGCAGGGGAAGCCACGCAGTAAATGACCTTGGGCCAGACTCTAACCCAGGCCTCTGCATTAGCCTTACAGCATATTAGAGGGAAGGGCCACTGCAGCTCAAAAACAAGACGTTATTCTGACTGAGCACCTTCCTCTGAGTAGTCCCACAGACCTGGAGAATCACTTGTGGTCCAACACCTGATGTTGCTGTTTTCTTTCAACTTGTCACCTGTCTGTATTCCCCTATTAGATTTTCTGTGCAATACGCATTAAAGCATAGCATGCTAGCATGGATAAAGTGCTGATGCATGCTGATAATGTGAGGATATTTGGAAAGCACACAACTTATATAAACCTGGCCAAACTGTTCGGCAGGTGCATATCACATTTGTGTGTGTGAGGCATCTTACACAACAAGGTTGCAGCAGGCTATTTAAAGAAGCATTTTAGGGCACTGCGAGATAAATTTATAGCCCCAGTGTTATCAGTCAAGTTCAAACAGACTATCTGCAGCTAATGGAGATGGTGATTACCATCAAAGCAGCGGATAGTTCCCAAACTGAAATCTCTGAGGAGGGCGACTGAGACTTACGAGGATATGGAGTCTCTCCTTCTCTCTTGCCTGTTCTATTTCAGAATCAAAGTGCTCATCATTCATCTATTATTCAATCTGTTTCACTCCACTGTTTCTCTTTCTGTTTTTACATACACCATTTAGCCCCAGCCCACTTGGTGGAGCTATATTTATTTTTGGAGTTTTGATTTCCCCGTGCTCATATGGAGAGCTCTTTCTATCACTTTGTGGCCATTTAAAGTCATGCTGCTTGGATGTTAACAAACCTCTCTGCTGTGTTCTGCCTGTGATTCTTTGTTGTTTACATCTGGTGATGATTCTCATATCTGATCTAATAGATTTGATGCACGCATTGTTTGTTTCACTCTACCAGCACTTACAAAAACTCCTTTTATTTGCAGAGAACAACGAGCAAAGTCAGATATTCACGTATGATTTGTTCATCAGTCGGCTATACACTGAATACATTTTTCACCCTACTAAAAGTCATTTAAAAATGAAATGATATGGAGTTTTTAGATTAACTGGAAGGCTGATTATTCCTTTATGAGTTGATTCATTTTTTTTTCTAAAAGGACTACTATAGGGTTCATTTAGTTATTGGAAACAAGCAGAGAAGAAGTGCATGCTTCTTAATATAATGCTGTAATAGACTGCTGATGTACTTCTCTGCAGTAGGTTATAGAGGGGATGTGGCTGATTGCCTTTGTTGAGTGCAGCCTGTGACCTCTGTGTAGCCTGGTACACATTAGTGAGGCTAAGTGTGTGTGTTTGTTTAATGTGTGTGTTATTGAAACCAAGCTCTCAGAGTTTTTCAAGATACTGTTTTTAACTTCTTTTTTTCCATTCACAGGAGCTGTGTTTTAATAATACAGCTTCATTACACAGACAAATATTAAACATAACTAAAAATATAGGATTCAGGTTCTGCTTTTGGCATCAGCAGTGTGTTCAGGCTCAGGTATCCAAAGATATGCCTCAGTGCTATTGAAAGAAAGGAAACAAAGAGGCTGTTCCTCTAGCTCTGCGTCTTTTGCAAAGAGTCGTGTTTTGAGTATAAGTTACAGTGTAAATGTTCATTACAAGTGATTGGCAACATGATTGGTACCTCTCAAACAGTCTCATATTTTTCCCATCACACGAGCAGCCTGGTGACCGCTGCCCCACTGTAGTAGATTTCGATTCACACAGTTCTTCAAGTGCATATTTAATGGCCTCTCATTATAATTCCTCTCTGAGGAAATAATTTCCAAACCATCTCCACTTTCCTGATTAGGCCTCGAAGGAATCCCTCGGTGTTGTTTCCCCTTCCTCACTCTTTCCTTCTGTGTCCCTCGAGCCCTCATTTATATAACTGCTGCTCCATGACCTCCTGTCCCCAAAGCTTTTTCTTCTAGTTACCTACTCTGTGGCATCACCCTCGCCTGAAACATATCTTTGAATGTAACCCTGATGTGTTAACGCCCTGTTTTTCTCCTGTCTTGTCTCTTCACAGAACGATACCTGGTCAGAACTGTACTCCTTCGCCGTTTTCAAGGCAATGAGCCACATGCTGTGCATTGGTTATGGCCGGCAAGCCCCGGAGAGTCTATCAGATATCTGGCTCACTATGTTGAGTATGATTGTAGGAGCTACATGCTATGCTGTTTTTATTGGCCACGCAACAGCTCTTATCCAGTCCCTGGACTCCTCCAGACGGCAGTACCAGGAAAAGGTGAGGAAACAACTTGGTCACATGTGCTCAACACTTTTCTTTAGATCCAGTATTTCTATTTTATTTATCCTTCAAAAGGAAGGGCAATATGGAAAAAGCTTTCAGTTAGACAACTTAGCCTAGCATAAAACAGAGGGAATCAGCTAACCCGACTCTTCATCTACAAAAATTAATTCCTTTGAAGCTCTTCAGTTCACATGTTATGTTGCTTTTGGGGGTGGCTGTGGCTCAGGTGGTAGAGCGGGTTGTCTACCAATTGGAAGGTCGGTGGCTCAATCCCTGGCTCCTCCAGTCCATGTGTTGAAGCATCCTTGGGTAAGATACTGAATCCTGAGTTCCCCCTGATGCAGATAGAAGTGCAGTATAAATGTGTTTGTGATTTGGTGAATGAGACTTGTAGTAGAAAATGCTCTAATTGAGAAAAAACATCCTATATAAATACCTGTCCATTTACTTCTGTTTAATCCAGACATAAAGAGAGCAAGAATAAGATTACCAAACTCCAGGAAATAGTACACGGATCGGGTGGAAGTGTCTTTAACCTGTGTTTGGTTTGAAGGCCACCACATGAAGATTGCTGTATTTGCAAAAGCCTTATGGCCCTATAAAAGTGTATGGGAAAACAGCTTTCTGTCTTGACCTCTGTAAACATTTTCCCAATGAGTCTATGGGCCCACTCAGTCATTTTGGGTCATATTGAATAAAAAATTAAGTCTATTGTAAATCTTGATCATGCTATTTTTCAAAAATGAGGACTGTCCTTATTATGCTCATTGGCTAATGGCTTGATAAGTTTACTCATCACATCTGGGTTTTTGAAACCAGGTGACAGGGAAAACACTAATCTTGAAGCTTCAAAAACCAGTGGATGATGTCATGGTATCTATATCCATCTTTTTATACTGTCTACGGTCAGGACCATAGACAGACTATAGTCTGGAAACAGTCATTTCATTCACACGGCCTTTGCAGCTATAATGGCTTTATCTCTTTTGGGAAGACTGTCCACAAGGTTTAGGAGTGTTTATGGGAATCTTTGAGCATTCTTCCAAAAGCACATTTGTGATGTCAGGCACTGATGTTGAATGAGACAACCTGGTTCACAGTCTCCACTCTAATTCATCCCAAAGGTATTCGATCAGGTTGAGGTCAGGACTCTGTGCAGGCCAGTCAAGTTTTTCCACACCAAACTCTCTCATCCATGTCTTTATGGACCTGCTTTGTGCGCTCGTGCAATCATGTTGGAACAGGAAGGGGCCATCCCCAAACTGTTCCTACAAAGGTGGGAGCATGAAATTGTCCAAAATGTCTTGATGTGTTGAAACATTAAGAATTCCTTTCACTGGAACTAAGAGGCCGAGCACAACTCCTGAAAAACAACCCCGTACCATAATACCCCCCCCCGCCAAAACTTTACACTCGGCACAATGCAGTCAGACAAGTACTGTTGGCAAATTTCACAACTGGACTTGCTGCACTGGTGGCCTCCTATCACGGTACCGCACTGGAATTCACTGAGCTCCTGAGAGCGACCCATTCTTTAACCAATGTTTGTAGAAGCAGTCTGCATGTCTGGGTGCTTGGTTCATAAACCTGTGGCCATGGAAATGATTGGAACACCAGAATTCAATGATTGGGATGATTGACTGAATACCTTTGGCTATATAGTGTTTGTCTTATCAGTGAAAGTCATATAGGATGTTGTTGTAGGAAGGTCTTTATGGCTAATGTCAGGCATGTAGATGCTCACATTACTCTACATAAAAAAGCATAATTTGACTTAGAGATTGCTGGTGTCAGATTGGTACTCACTGGCAAGTGAGGAGTTATGATGTCACTATTTTTGGAAGAGTTTTTACTAACTGAAGGTCAAAGTGGGTCAAGAGTGCCTCAAAGGATAATTTTTGTACACCTCATTTTATTTATGGCTGATTTAGATATATGAAAGTGTATGCTCATCTAATTAGTCATCAACATTGCAGGATTCATAGACAATACATATCATACAACAAGCTGCGTGTGGGGGGTGTAACTGGACAGTTTAGCATCAACCCACTCCTAAATGCTTCACGTTATGACCTTAATGACACACCACCAGGCACCATTAAACCACCCGTGTATACTGTCATAAGGACAATGAACCAGAGATGTGGATCAGAGCAGTGCTGAACTGCGCTGCAGTGGTGGCCTGTCGTGGTAGCAGCACAGCCGCTCTGTTTCCAAGCAGAGTCTTGCTGGCTGGGGAGCTGTGGGAGTGCTGCTGGCTTTCAGCAGCCAATCAGATGCTCCGGGTGTGTTCGGCCAGGTAGAGCCACATTGCCAGAGGCTGTGCCTGTGTGTGTGTGTGTGTGCGTGTGTGTGTGTGTGTGTGTGTGTGTGTGTGTGTGTGTGTGTAATTGTGTGATATGATGTCCCCTTGAGCAGCAGTAGAATTGATGAGGCAGCAGACCTGTGTGTCCTGGCAATGTCATCCTGAAGGTGACGTAAGCCATCATGGCCACCTCCCTCTCTCTACGTCTCTCACTTCCTGGTCACTCACTCACTAGGTCTCACTCTGCCTCTGCTCTATATCATCTCTTATGCATCTTTAACCAGCCCACTTTACATAATCTCCACCCTTTTCCCGTCCCCTGCACTGTTTAAATATCTCCACCTGATTTTCTGCAATATCTCCTTCCTGATCTGTTGCTCTCCTCACCTCCGGATCGAAATTTCTCTCTTTGTTTTTCTTCTCTTCCTCTATCTCTATCCGTTCTGGTGGTGGTGTCCTTGAAAGGTGCAGTGCTACTGCTAACTGGCTGCTACACAAAGCAAAGTGAGGGGGAGGGTAAACCTGTGGGAGACAGAGTCCTGGCGTACTGCAAGATATTTGAATGCTGTATATTTCACTTTGTTTGGAGTGTATTTGTCAGCTTGTTGTCTGGCTAGCATTGTGCGGCTCTCCCCAAAGAGTTTTTTGCCATGTGGCAGCACACTTGAGTATAAATCATGTCCAATAAATGGTTTAGAAGAAAACAATTCAGTGAGTGCTGACTGGAGCTCTTGTCTTCATAGTTTGGCCTGGATGATGGGAGTTAAAGGCAAGAAAAAGGTTCTTTGTGTTTTCTCTCTGAGGAGCATCCAGGTGTGCAAACTGTCCAAAAAGAAAGGAAGAAAGAAAGAAAGAAAAAGAAACCTGTTGTGGAAGGTCAGAAGTTCAAGTTTTTCCCTTCGTTTCAAACATCTTGTCGAATTGGCACCACAAGCAGGATGAACGCCGTAAACTAAAGACTTAAAAATTTAAGAGCTGTGATGAGTTTTCTAATCCTCAAACAGCCTGTATATTATTCAGTTTAAGGATGAAGTGAGCAGTAGGAAACCTACATGCTTTGATATTAGAAATTTCTTCATGATGCTGCGTGCTTTATGTTTATTCTTACAGACATTTTTCTAATATGTCCTCACCTTATCCAAGTACATACGTTTAGTTTTTCTGCTGAGGCCAAGAAGTGCATTTCCCCAGAACCTTTTTTCTGACCAGTTGTCAGATTTTCTTTTTTTTCTGCTGCTTTGTGAGGATTAGTATTTGAGCTGCAGACATGTTTATTAAGGAAAAAAAACTCAGAGAGCAGAAAAGTGCCATGCATGCCAGTGAGGCTGATGCTGATGCTGCCGGGTGAATTTGCAATGCTTCCAGATAGGACTGTGAGTGACATTTTTATCATTTTGGAGAGTGTTAGCAAAACACGTCTACTGGCAGTCTGTTACAGCCCCAGTGTGGATTGAGCTAGCATTGTGTGAAGGTTTCCATTTCAACCCAGAAGAAATGTCAGAGTCACAACTCATGCAGGTTATATTTAGGGAGAATTTGGCTTGGTGGCTTTGGTGCAGAGACCTTTGTGTTAGTAAGACATAGTTATAGCGCACAGTGACACAGCAACAGGGCATGGAAAGAATATACAAACATACAGACTCAAATTTCATGAATGCAGGAATTTATTTCAAGATTTTTACTGTTCAGAAATTTATTTAATCATTGCCAGCTTATTGCTTTGGGATACCATATAACTTCATTGTCTTTTCTAGATGGGTGAATATGCTGTAAGGTTTGGGCACCCTGATAATTTTCATGATTTTCCTTCATAAATCAATCAATAAATTGGTTGTTTGGATCAGCAACATCAGTTAAATATATCATATAGCAGATGAACACAGTGATATTTGAGAAGTGAAATGACGTTTATAGGATTTACAGAAAGTTTGCAACAATTAGGCAAAATTAGGCAGGTGCATAAGTTTGGGCACCCCAACAGAAAACTGACATCAATATTTAGTAGATCCTCATTTCGCAGAAATAACAGCCTCTAAACGCTTCCTGTAACTTCCAATGAGAGTCTGGATTGAAGGTATTTTGGACCATTCTTCTTTATAAAGCATCTCCAGTTCATTCAGGATTGATGGTTTCTGAGCATGGACAGCCCACTTTAAATCACACCACTTATTTTCAGCAATATTCAGGTGTGGGGACTGAGATGACTGTTCCAGAACATTGTTCTTGTTCCTCTGCATGAAGGTCTCAGTAGAGTTGGAGCAGTGTTTTGGGTTGTTGAAGTATCCAGCCCCGGCGCAACTTCAACTTTGTCACTGATTCTTGAACATGGTTCTCATGAATCTGCTGATATTAACTGGAATCCATGTGACCCTCAACTTTAACAAGATTCCCAGTATTTTAGCAGACCTCAGCGACTCTGTTTGTGGTGTGTGTGCAGAAAAGGCTTTACTCTCCCAAACAGCCTCTCCTTGTACAAAGTGCTGAATAGCTGAACGATGCACAGTGACACCATCTGCAGCAAGATGATGTTGTAGGTCTTTGGAGCTGCTCTGTGGGTTGACTATGACTGTTCTCACCATCCTTCACCTCTGCCTACCTGAGATTTTTCTTGGCCTGCCATTTCAGGCCTTAACTAGAACTGTGCCTGTGGTCTTCCATTTCCTCACTATGTTCCTCACAGTGGAAACTGACAACTGGAATCTCTGAGAGAGCTTTTTGTATCCTTCCCCTGAACCATGATGACGAACAATCTTTGCCTTCAGCTCATTTGAGAGTTGTTTTGAGGCTCCCACGTTGCCACTCTTCAGAGAAGATGCAAGGAGGAGGAACACTTGCAATTGGCCACCTTAACCCTTTCTCATAATTGGATTTATCTGTGTATGC
>VOQJ01034766.1:0-11601 GCA_015052665.1 Apistogramma diplotaenia | reverse complement strand
GGGGATGTGGTATGGCCAGGGAAAAAACCCCCCCCCCCCCCAATAGTTACATGTCAGGCTTTACAGGCCTCAGTTAGCATATTAAATGTTTGTGAACACAATATTAGAAAAAAACTGAAAAAGTGCAGCTTCTTTGGAAGGGTTGCCAGGAGATCGCCTTTTCTGGTTAAAACGAACACGGCAGCATGGCTTAGGTTTGTAAAGCTGCAGCCGCTTGTTGCCTGTTTTGCATCCACAGGACCTGGACACCTTGTGGTCACTGAGTTGGCCATGAACTCCTCTGTATATAAAGTATTCTAGAGTCAAATGTGAGGCCAGCTGTGTGAAAGCTAAAACCTGGCTAAAATTGGGTCGAGCAGCAGGACAATGACTTCAAGCGTTGCAGCAAATCTACAACAGAATGACGGAAAAATAAAATCTTGAAGTGAATTTCTGTGATGGGACCTTAAGAGACTTGTGCATAAACGAATACCCTCAAACCTCAATGAACTGAAGCAGTTTTATAAAGAAAAGTGGGCCAAGGACTGTGTGAATGATGCACAAGGACTTTGTGGACATGTACTGTGTTTGACATGTCTGATACTACCAGTTTTCCCCCTTATACCTGCTTTTGTGCCAGAGGACACAATTTACTATGTCTTGATTGTTGTTGAAGATGTTTCTAATTTGCAGTATTAAGTGAAAACAGTTATGTCGAGGTGTCGAGTCTTTAGAAGGACAGATTGGATTTTGCTCTCCACTCATTTCTATGCACTGGCTTTGTACGCATTTCTATGCAGTCCTGTGAAACTAAGCACACACTGAATGCTTCCACACACACTGAGAGAAGAGGTGCTGCTAACCAAATGCACTTGATGAACTGAGTTTAAGCAAGACTGCCTCTATAAAAACCTGATGTTTTGACACAGATTGAGAGATTTCATTTTTTTGTTTTCATTTTTTTTTCTAGAAAAATAGCAGTTTGCATTCTTCATTGTGGTAGCAGTTACATTTCTATTTAAAGTGATGATGGTGATGATGCCTTTAAGAAAGATGATTATTTATATATAACAGGCACACTCTTTATAAACTTTTTTATAAAAAAGAAAAAAAAAGTGCTCCTCATGGTCTGCCAGAGTTTTACATTAAATAATTATCTCTCCTTTACTGTCATTATAAAGGCTGATCTGGGTCAGTGAGACAGAGAACACAAAGCAGTAATCTGTTATTCTTCTCTTCCCTCTTCTTGGGTACCAAAACCTACTTTTCTATTAGTTTTCACTCATCCCCCAATTACCCCAAAACAGGCTGACTTTGTAAGGATAGTGGCCAAAGAGATTCCTACACTCACATCTACAACAAAAACTGTCTTTGTAGCCGTGCCTGGTGGTATTCATTACTGGAAATTACTGGCTTAAAAAAGTTTCTATTGAACCAAACCCTTATCACCCAGTTTCCTTTGGTTGCCTCTCCCTTTGACTGAATTATATGATTTCCTATATTTCTTTAGAAGCTTCATTTCATTTAATGAGATTCTGTACTGTGTGAGACCCCACAATGTGTTGTTCCTCCCTCTGTACACATCTCTGAATTGAAGACAGACAAGACAAGTTCTTACTTACCGTTATCTGATTTCCTTCTCTTTGGTGAATGTGCTTCATAATATAATGAGGCGATTTAGCAAGGAACGGAGTGAATGAATTATACAACCACATCCCGTTTGGGATGAACCATTAGAATGGAGAGTTTTAGGATGAATGAAAGGGAGGGAACAAAAGAGAAAGAAGGAAAAAGTAGTAAAAACCCAATGCTGGGTCAGTAGTTCACGAGTCTGAAAGCTGGAAAATATAATCAAAGTCAAAGACAAAGCTCTCCTTAAATTACCCTCTGAATAACAAATCACAAGCAGCAAATAGATCCCAAACAGCAGTTTAAGATGACAAAATGTCAGTGGAGCGGTTTGCTGCCGCATCATCAAAGTGACACAGAAAATGGATGTCATTTTCACTCTCATTTGGGTGTTTGTCAGTCCCCTGTGGGTGCTGTGACGCACTGGCCAGACGCTCGTTTTCTCTCCTCTGTGACACTGGAGAGATTTGACGTTTGCCCGGCGATGATCGATACGCCGCACTATGACATGGCACTCAAAGTCAAGTCATTAAATGCCACCATCTCAGTTCAATCAGATAAGCTTTAGCTGCTTTATTTGTTCAGCCTTATCCGACTCAAGCTGCGGGGCCGAGTTTCATGTGTAACCACACATGGCCGCTGCACCTCTCCCTCTGTGAGGTTTATCCTCACTGCCACGATCCCCAGACATCTAGTCTTTTCACACAATCAGCATTTCTATCCTACGAGGTGCACACCAAGAGCGCAGTGTTGGCATGGACACGCCGGGTAAAGAGCTGTGACACAGGGTCATTTCTTCAGGCTGCCCTCCATCTGCAGATGTCAGGAAACAGATTCACTCATGCAGGTGAGACTTTGTGTTGCGTAACTCCATCAGAAGAGCTGTGGAGCTGTGCCAGCCAGGGAGACTTTTCTTTATGTGGATGCTGAATAATTTAGTTCTTGCGTGTTAGGTTTATTTATGTTTATGTTATATTCCTGAAGGAAGCTCCGTGGATGATGGTTCAGTCAGATACACCCATTGTTTTTCTGGGCACGGTGAGAGCATCTTTTCACTGCAGAACAATCTGCATTCATTGCATACCCATTTCCCCTCTGCAGGAACAGTAGGCCTGTGGTGTGAGTCCAGAGGGGTAATATTAAACTTACATAAAACACTGTTTCATTGTGCTGCCTCTGTGCATTTGAAATATGACAGATACTGAAAATATTCATTTTCCTGTTTAGACTTTTATGTATTTTACTATGATTTACTCATGAAAGACATCAATTTTACAATATTTACACATCCTTGTGTGTCATGTCACGTCAGTTATAAGAACTCCAGGAAACAAGAACATGAGTTTTGTGCTGTTTTGCTGCTAAAGCATACCCAAAGACCGAAACTTTTTTTCAGCAAATTCAAGCCCGCGGCACTGTCTCATCTGGACTAGATTTACAGTGCTGTGCAAAAGTTTTGAGGCACTGCTCATTTCTTTATATTTTGCTTCCAAGGATCCAGACTTGTAATTTTTTGAGTAATAGTTCTCCAGGCTTTCTAAAAGTCTTTCTTTGGGCATTGGCTGCATAATCACTCATGCATTTCAGCCAGTGGTGTTGGGGATCTTGCCAAAATTAATGGAATTGTGAATATTTTTTACCCACCATGCAATACCATCTGGAAAGCGTCTGATTGTCCCAAACACACTGCTAATGCAAGAAAAGTGTTCCTGGATAGAAAAACACCCAATGAGACACAATCAGTCATAGATTGGCCTCCCTAGAGCCTAAACCTCAACATTATTGAAGCAGGGTGGAATCATCTTAAAAGAGAACAGAACAAAAGGCAGCCAACATCCAAAGAAGAGCTTTGAATGTCCTTCAAGAAGCGTGGAAAACTATTCCTGAAGGCTACTGAAAGAAATTGGAAAAAATCTGCCTAATCGAGAGTGCACCTTAAGAAATTTGTAGTGCAGTAAGAACAAGTGCAAAGTGCAGGCTTTTGTTATTAAAACCCATTTTAATACTTGACATAATTTTGAGTATTTTTTTAAAATTATTTACATTGATGAATTGTCTTTCTGTTCTCAAAGATACGTATAACACATTTTAGAATCAACTTGAAAGAAAGGCTGATGGGAAAAGATGGGTAAAAGTGAGGTCAGAGGTCAAATGTGATATGCTGTTTGGAAGCAAATTATAATGTGAAATTTAGAATCGCCATATATTATTCTCTATATGCCTATATGCTGTCAATACAAACAACAGCAGTAAAAAACTGTTTTAAATAGCTCTGTATATCCTTATACTGTACTTTCTATATGTTGACAACACATACTGCACTTGTCAGAATCATATTTTCTACATCATACATAGAAACTATGTCATCCATTCATCCATCCATTTTCTTCAGCATATCATAATCAGGGTCATGGGGTGTCTGGAGCCCATCCCAGCTGCCATAAGGCGAGAGGAGGAGGGCATGCCCTGGATAGGCTGCCAGTCACAGGGCTAACACAGAAAGACAGACAACCATTTACACTCACATTCATGCCAATGGGAAATTTAGAACCACTAATTAACTGAACACCATTAACTGCATGTCTTTGGACTGTGGGAGACACAGGGAGAATATGCAAACTCCACACAGAAAGGTCACGGCTAGATGGTGGGTGTAGACCAAATTTGAACACATAGTAAAAATAACCCCACTGTACAACCCTACAAAGTTTTATCAAAATTCATTCAAAACATTTTGATCTAATCTGTTTACAATTACGAGAAAGCTTGACTTTTTAAAAAAAAAAAGATTTTTGGCCACAGCAGCTTTATTGACAGTAGAGATACAGGAAAGGGGGGGAAGACACGCAGGCAAATTGCCGACAGGCCAGGAATCAAACCTGCGGCGCCCGCACCGCATGGCGGCCTATGTATGTGGTTGCCTGCTCCACCACTGAGCCACCCAGGCGCCCGAGAAAGCTTGACTAAAAGAGTTCAGGGTGGTTTTAAAGCACATTAGACTTTGACAAATTGTTTTCCTTATACAGTTTATTTTCATCTAAGTTTGGCCGTGTTTTGATGAAATGCTCCAGAAATGAGGAGTGGCTCATAACTTTTGCACAGCACTGTACACTGACTTCTCACACTTACCTGACATTTGGGTTTCTGCTTCGGAAAACAAACAAGGGTAGGAATCAGTGGTGTGTTTTATTAGTGCAAAGTTATCTTCAATGAAATATCACTATACCCTGCTATATTAGCTCTAGGTAGTACTTCTTTTGGCCTTATTTCTTCAACAATGTGCTGAAGACATTCATCAGAGATTCTGGTCCACATCGACATTCTGTAGTTTGTGAAATACCCAGACCAGCCTGTCTGGCTCCAGCAACCATGCCATGTTCAAAGTGATTTGAACTTCAGCAGGCCATCTTGACCAAATCTACATGCCTGAATGCATGCCATATGTTGCTGCCCTGTGATTGGCTTATTACATATGTGCTTTAATGAGTAGTTGAACAGGCAAACCTAAAAAATGCCGAAATACTGTATTTACTGACTCACTGCAGTGTCAGTGTGCATATAATTGTTATTCAGTTTTAATGATGCACGCCTATCAGGCCAGTTTATTAGCTTTGTGTCATCTTTCCCCTGCTGTCCACTGTTTTTCCCCTGAGAGTTTCATTCACTTTACATGAATAATGTAAAACATTCAGCCAATAGCAAGAGAGATAATTCAAATCAAGTCTTAGCAGAAATAAATCTCTGTCTTGAGGTAATTTGACCCTAGTGAAGTGAAATAGTAATCCAAGGTGGGGCCTGTTTAGTTTGTTGTTTGACATTCATCTATTATTAGTGCGTCAGCGTGACCAGAATGCTTTTGTGCTCCGTGTAACAGTTACTGTACTGTTGTCATAAAGTTGGGGAATAAAAAAAGGGAGGATTTAATTACATTGTGCAGCTTGGATCTGAGGCAGTCATTCTTCTAGTATAGTACACATGCATTCGGTTGTGTACATGTTAAAATTATTGTTTGCCAGTTGTAATTTTCTTATGGAAACAGAGAGCCTGGCTGTCTGTTTCTGACAGTAAACAACTTTCATTTTAGGAGTTTACATGCTGCACTTGAGGATTCAGAGCTTGCAACGGTGTTTGAGCAGGTGGCACTCATTGTTTTGCTCGGGGCCTCTGGCAGGACACACAGCATCTGACAGTGTTATCAGTAGAAGAAGTTAACCACGAGCCTTTTACTATTTTGAGGCGGTCTTGCGATCAAACCTTACTTGATGCTGGCAGATTGTGCCATTCATCCACCACACAGTAGAGTTTAAGGACTCCCAGGATTGAGGTGGGATAGATGATGACTTCCTCAGCCCCTGAAAGTTGTGAGTACATAGCATCTGCCAGCGCGCTGACCTCTCAAAATTGTGGTTTGGACAGCTTTATGGGCTGGGCTGAGCTGTGGTCTTAAGCTTTCCATTTGAGCTGGGTTGAAGTGCACACAGGCTGACAGCAGAGTACAAGGAGAAATCTTTCTATCCCAACAGTTCTCTGTCTGTTCTGTTTACTGCCACATCTATCACTCCCCGCTCTGCAGCCCAGCCACGCTGTTTCTGCTTTCTCAGTGATCACTTTGTAAGGACTGAAATAATCATATCTAATCAATATAAGTGGCGTATTTGCCTTGCTGCTATGCTGAGGTGAACCTTTCACTTTGGCACTGATTAGCTGCTTGGTGTGTTCATTTCAGCTGTGTGGTTTGGAGAGTGTTTGATGACAAATGCAGGTGAAATACTGATTCAAAAGCTCTTTAATGTTGTTTTATTTATTTATACGACAAAACACCCAAAGACTTTATGCTGTGTGTGAGCGTTACTTCCTACTGTACAGAGATGTGTAGAGATTCATAAAGTTTTCTGGTACAACCAGAAATTCTTGTAAACATTATTAGAATTAAAGCAGTTTTCAAGAAAAATTAAGGCAAAATTCCCAGAGAAGATACATATTTTATAAAGCATTTTTACACCTTAAGGGAGAAACGTGAGGTGAAATACTACTAGGATCAAGGAGGAGGACTCTTAAGAGGCTTGAGAGTTTATGAAGCAGAGGAGAAATTATGTGGAAGAAAAAGAGACACGAGAAACTTTCTCTAATAGTGAAATGCTACAGATTGAATTATGCTGAATTTTAAGCTTTTTTTTTAAATTTCATGGGTAACATTGGTTAATCATGGCTTTTAAAAATGCTGTTTGTTTATTTTGCCCTTTGTCTTAGGTTATTTAAAGTTTTAGAATGGCTGTATTCTAGGTATTATTATCAAAAAAGCTATTAAAAGGCAACATTTAACAGTATATAAGTCTGCCATTTAATAGAGAAGTGAGTGAGCACTTTCGTCCTAGATGTACGCAATAATATTATTATAAATACTGTATTGTATTGAGTCCTGTGAAAAACTAAAAACAGCTTACTGCTTCTTTAGGAATTAAGAGTAAAAGTAGCAGCCAGATGCTGCTAATCAAATTCACTTGATTAACTGATCATCATCAAGCATGAGCGCCTCTACGAAAGCAGATGTTTTGGCTGTTTGCTGGTCTGGAGCATTCAGGTGTGCTAACACAATGACACAATCTTCCCAGAAGTGGACATCACAGCAGTTTCTTTCCAAGGTCAGACTGTTCAGAGAAATTGCAAAAAACCCAAGAGCTACATCTCAGACTCTACAGGCCTCAGTTAGCATGTGAAATGTTCAAGCTCATTATGGTACATCTAGAAAAAGACTGAACAGGTGTGGCTTGTTTGGAAGGGGTGCAAGGAGAAGAAGGTCTCATGGCAGCACAACTTAAGTTGAACAAACCACAAGACTTCTGAAACTTCTCATACCGCCTCTCAAGCATGGTGGTGGAGGGGTGATGATTTGATATTTTGCAGCCACAGATAATTGGCACCTTGCAGTCATGGATCAACAGTGAACTCCTCCCTATTCCAAGGTATTAGCCTTAAGAGCGCTAATGCCATGCATAATACGCTGATCAAAACTCATAACACCCTGTTAAAAATTATTAGAAGAAAATACAGCAAAATAAAATGATATGCGCAAACTCCTGAGTTTTACTTGCATTACAAGTAAAACAACTTATAATGCTAATAATCAACTAAGGCAAATGCTAATTGCAACTCTGTAGCATGGTCATTTTCTGAGACAGCGGTTTCTGTCTCAGAAACTGAAACAGAACTAAAACAGCTGTTTTACAGATCCCTTTGAGCACGTCCCCTGTGGGGAGGTTTTCTACTGAGATATTGCAAATTGTCAAGTGGATCTTTAAGGACATAAAGTTTGTCTGCCCACACTGGCCACTGAACCGCCTCAAGTCTGAAGCAGTCGCCTGGCATGCCTGTTCACAAAATTGAATCTTTAACGAAATTTAATGTGGTCTTTATGTGCCTGCCTAGCAGGAGGTAGTAAATAATAAAGTCAGAAATAAGTAAGCGCTGCAGTTTTCAACAATTTACTCAAACAGGTGTAAATGTGCATTTTGGGGACTATTATCAGTGATACACACTGCTGGCGTTCCAGTGAGCATTTACAGAAACAGTTTGATCTATTTGGGATTTACTGAAACTGAACTACAGTGCTTATATAAGGAGAGAACATGTCACCCAGTGCACTGATGTTTTTCAGTGTTTCAACAAGTCTGTCATAAGCAATATTAGTGTTTTTTTCTTTAAATGGATCAGTTAATTACTGCTTTGGGTCTTTGTAGCACTTATGTGTATAACACCAGGCCAACCCTTTAACAACAATGTCGCACTAGAAAAGCCACACAATGCACCTTAGGTACCTGGCTAAAAATAATTTGCAATGATGTGGCTTTTAAATGCTATAGCTTGCTGTGCTTGTTTGTTTTTTTGTTTGCATTAACAGAAAATCTTTCTCTTCATCCCACTCTCTCTTAGTACAAACAAGTGGAGCAGTATATGTCCTTCCACAAGCTGCCGGCTGACTTCCGACAGAAAATCCATGATTATTATGAGCACAGATACCAGGGCAAGATGTTTGATGAGGAGAGCATTCTGGGAGAACTCAGTGAGCCTCTGAGAGAAGTGAGACAATAATGCACTTTATTTCCATAAAAAAGCATCAGATTGTGATTTCATTATATTACATTGTGCTACTTTTACATTAGAAAGCATTCACTGTGTTTAGTGTGACCGTACACATTTTACTGTTCTTCATTGCACCAAATATGTGTCTTGTCATAGGAAATCGTCAACTTCAACTGTCGCAAGCTGGTGGCGTCGATGCCGCTGTTTGCCAACGCAGAGCCAAACTTTGTGACAGCCATGTTGACCAAGCTACGGTTTGAGGTATTCCAGCCACAAGATTACATTATAAGGGAGGGCACCATCGGCAAGAAAATGTACTTTATCCAGCACGGAGTCTGCAGCGTCATCACCAAGGGAACACTTGCAATGAAACTCTCTGATGGCTCTTATTTTGGAGGTAAGATGTTTTTTTTCAGTTGATTTTTTTTCCTGGTAGTGATTTTTTTTAAACCTTTTTTAAGTTGTGGCATTTTCTGTTTTCCTGTTCCAGAGATCTGTTTATTGACGAGAGGTCGGCGAACAGCCAGCGTGCGAGCAGAGACTTACTGTCGACTTTACTCTCTGTCTGTTGACCACTTCAATGAAGTGCTGGAAGAATACCCCATGATGAGAAGAGCCTTTGAGACTGTTGCCATTGATCGTCTAGACCGCATAGGTAAAACAATCGTTTCAGACTTACAGAAGTGAATTAGGGAGATTGGGGGAAATATTCTTCCAATAATTACATACGATTGAAGCTGCCTGTTTGGAACATTTATTAATAGCATTATATATCTAAGTACATCTTTACAACATCAGCTGCTGTATGTTTTTGCAATCTTTTTTTTTTTTGATTAAAGAAATTACCTCTCTGAAATGAAGCTGTGCATGAAAAACAAAAGAAAATATTTCCAGAATATGAAAATATGCAGTAAAATGAGCTGTGTTCTTTTCCCAGAATGACACAGAATACTGTAACAATAGATGAAAGTACAGGGTGACATATATATTTCCTGAGGGCTTTTTCTGCTAGAGGATGTACCTGGTGTGAAGGGCATCACATGCTATATCTGTTCTCTCTTTATATGTCATCCTATTTTCATGTATTTATTCATTATTCACTTTTATGCACTCCTTGTCCCTTCGTTTCTCTTTACAACTTCCACCTTTTTAATCTTCAATAATTATTCCATGTTTTCATTTCTTTCTGCAGGTAAAAAGAACTCCATCTTGATGCACAAGGTGCAGCATGATCTCAACTCTGGTGTCTTCAACAACAGGGAGAATGAGATGATCCAGGAGATTGTCAAGTATGACCGAGAGATGGTAAAACTGGTTGACTTGCAGCGGCCGAGGGCCATGTCTATGACCCCCTCACTCGGCGGCATCTTTGCCCCTCCTGGTCAGACGCAGACAGGCTCTGCTATCGCCACCCTCCAGCAAGCCGTGGCCATGAGCTTCTGCCCTCAGATGGCAAGTCCTTTGGTGGGTCCAGGGACTCTGCAGTCTCCCCGCATGGTGCGAAGGTTCCAGGTGATGCAGAACCTGGCCAGTCCAGTCTCCATGTCTCCTCTTCAGTCTCAGCCTCCTCTGACACTCGGAGGCGCATTTGGATCTGCAATTTCAAGCCCCCCGGTCCAAAGCCCGCTTGCAGCTTCAGGACGGACTTTCCAGCACATGGCAAGCGTAGGACCCTCTGGCTCCCAATTATCCCTAGTACAGCACCATGCACCCAGCCCCACACAGACCCAGCAGAGGCCTGCCTCACACAAGAGCACCCACTCCCTTCATATGGGTAGCTTGAGTCAGGACACTCGTGCCCTGTCTGCCTCCCAGCCTTCACTCCCGCAGGAGGGAACACCGCAAGCTGCCTCTGCAGCCCCCAGCCCTCCGCCCTCCACTCGCACCTCCAACACTTCCATTGGACCTCCGCAGCCCCCTCATTCCAGCATGCCAGGGCCCTCAGGGGTGGGGAGATCATCGGGAGCCCAACAGAGGGTGGCATTTGCCTCCACACCTCCTCCCGGTGGACCTGCTGGAATGGGGGCAGTAGCAGCAGCTGCTGGATCAGGACCTCCAGACTCTGGAGGTCCCAAGAAAGATTCAATTGTCAGCCTTCCAGAGCTAGACTCTGCCAGATCCCGGCTGTCTTCCAACTTGTGACCCTCGTAGAGTTCAAGAAAGAGGCCTTTTTTGTAGGAGAATCTATTCAGTTTAGGTCAGTCCAGCTGATCTCTCAGCTTGCTAAATGACCAATCAGCTACCGCCAGCGCCACCAGTCATTTGACCTGAATGCACTGTGTGCTGGTGTCAGCAGAAGGAAAAGAGCTACTCAAAGTCTTGAGACACTTTGGCTAGGAGGAGTCTATACAATTAAGCTAGCATAACTTAAGGTTGAACTGGTCTAGTCTACTGTGCCAGCACCTTTAGTCTTAGTATCACCCCTTTCACTCTGCTTCCAAACACCTACTGTATATCGCTGTCTTTTCTGTAAAGATAAGAAGAAAAGAATGATTGATGTAACTATTGCATACTGTGTAGAATCCATGCAATGCAATCTAGCAGGAGCTGGACTTAAACTGAAAATCAGGGACTTGAGGTCAAATGACAATGACATTTTAAGCGTCCAAAAGTGTTTTGAGTGTAACTTTTCTGTATAAGCTGTCGTAGCAAAAGAACACATTGCTATTCATATTGTTTCAAATAGTAATGGAAATAGTGTTTTAGACCGCTGGTCGATCTTACATCGATGTGTAAATAGTTGATGAAAAAAGTACGGAAGGATATTATATTCATCGTATCTACCCAAACCAAAGTTGAGCTTGAACACCAAGTCTGGTTGTGTCTGTATCAACTGAAAAGAAAAAAAAAAAAAAAAAAAAAAAAAAAAATGTAAAAAAATAGGTTTTTTTTTATGGGTGGGTTTGTGTTTTG
>VOQJ01034756.1:8594-21612 GCA_015052665.1 Apistogramma diplotaenia | reverse complement strand
GTGTACACAAAACACAGCAGAGGATTTCAGGTTTCCGGCCTCTCTCCAAAAGTTGCTGGCGTCCTTGGAAAAAGTCGCTAAATTTGTCGCTAGTTGCTTTTGGGGGGAAAAAAGTCGCTCACGTGGTCTGAAAAGTCACTAAATCTAGTAACAAAGTTGCTAATTTGGCAACAGTGACGGCGATGTTGCCAAAAACCATGTGACAGGAATGTTCTTGTGACTAAAAAATGATATATGAGAGTTATAATGTTTGAGATATGCTTGATAGATTTTAGGTCAACAAGTCATTTACAATATAAATATTGGCAATAACTTTTTTGGCAAATGCTGGAAATCGCTTTTGGCAGACGACCGGCTGCTCCACTGCCACTGTGAACAGTGCAGTACACATTCACATTAAAATACTAATTCAGTTTATTACGCCTCATAAATTCTGACATATAATTATCTTTGTTTATTAGTGCAACAATACAATGTTTTGATAGGAAAGAGTATATTTGATACCAAGATTTCCAGCATTTTTCCAGCACCAGGATCTTTAATATTCAATTAAATTTTATTTACACTGCACCAAATCACAACAGTCGCCTCAAGGCGCTTTTTATTTTATTCTACTGTAAAGACCCTACAGTAATTACAGAGAAAACCCAACAGTCCTAACGACCCCCTATGAGTAATCACTTGGCGACAGTGGGAAGGAAAAACTCCCTTTTAACAGGAAGAAACCTCCAGCAGAAGCAGGCTCAGGCTTCCACAGTGGGACAGAAAAAACTTCAAACACCCGCTTGAATCATCTACAAAGAACAAACAGAGGCAGCGATATTCAGGCCAAGCATCTGCGACACTGGAAGTAACTGCTTCCAGGTTATTTGAAACCACCTTGAATTAATTTCGTGAGACCAGCTCGTTAAGATTCAGCTCATTTTGCAGCTGATTTTATTGTTGCTGCGCCGAGTTCCAAAGTATTGTAAGTGAGGGTCAAAGAGGCTCACCGGCCAGTCGATGTGGTATGGAGTTGGAGTGCTTGGTGAGGTAGGCCTGGTTGAAGCTCTTAGCGTTGCTGTCGCCGAACAGCCGGGTGATCTCCTGCTTCAGCACCGTCCGGACCACCTCCGGAAGCTCCTTGCTCTCTGAAACTGCGAGGCGAGAAGAGAAGAAAAAAAAGTTGATGGAGGGACGGGGTGGAGGAAAGAAGAAGAGCAACAGGACAGAGGCGCTTAGAAAGATGCTCCAACTGTGCTGGCAGTTTAATAATGAATCCCGTCACACCTCCTTTAAAGAAGCGTACTAGACACTGGTGCAGCCATGGGTGGTGGGGGTCGATTGCCAAAGCTCTCTTCACTGATTGGAGCATCAACAGGTATTTTTCTGAAAGGAGACGACAGTAAGTACGTGAAAGAAATGACGAGACTGACTCGGTACGAACAAACGATCACGTGTGCGCGCGACAACCTTTCCTGAAGTAGATCTCAAAGGCCAGTAGGTGGGTGTCAATCTTGTCTTTGACCAGGTGCTTGAGAGGCGTCAGGAACTTGATGGCTTCTTCCAGTGGATTTTCTACCTGAAAAATCAATTTACGAAACAAAGAAGTGAGAAAACCGACTGATTAAGCAGACCTGAAGGCTTCATGTATCCTCCGCTAACCTTCACCAGCTTGTCCGGAATGAGCTCCTCTTTGGGCCCCCCAATCTCCTCGTCATCATCCTCCTTCTTCTTCTTCTGGTTCTTGAGCTGCTTCTCCTTCTCGGCATTCTTCTTCTCTTCCTCCAGCTGGGCCTTCTTCTGGGCTCTTCGCTGCTTGTTCCTCAGCTTCTTCAGCTCTTTGTCCGACAGATTAGCTGCAGAAGTGAAGCCAAAAGTTAACGCAGTCCTTTCTGTGATAAGAGCCTGGATGACTCAAAGGTGGACCTCGGCTCAGTGCCTCTTACCCGTGTCTGCCTGTAGCTCTTTGCTGTCATCAGTCAGGGGATTGTCGTGGAGGCTCAGGTAGATCTGGATCGCCGTGGTTGCGGCCTTATAGTAGAACGGGTGCATCCGGAGCACGTCCTCCAGTTTCAGCAGGTCCACGTAGGAGCGTAGCGTCATTTTCCTCATGCAGTAAGTGTGAAAATCAAACTGATCGTCTGTGATCTCCACAAAATGCTGTTGAGATTAAAACGGGGAGCAGAAATTACTCTAACGTGCAGACAAACGTTAGCAAGCACGTACTTCTGTTTGAATCCAGTCGGGAGAGGCTCACCCTTTCGATCTCATGGCACTTCTTGAGGGCTTCTCCAAACTTGTTCAAGGTTTTGTAGGCGAGTGCGCACTCAGTCTGGAACCACATGCACTGCATCTCATTCAGGTTCTCCACTGCTGACGCGCCCTCCTGCAGAAACACGAGACGAAGACCTGAGCGCAGCATTCGATAAAGCAGGGGCATGCTCATTCATCATGGCAGTCATATCCTCTTGCCATTGCTGTAGGTCAGGGGTCCTCAATCCCAGTCCTCGAGGGTCTCGAGTCAATTAGCAGGACTCTGGAGAACTTAACTGCACACTGAGGAGGTGATTCAGCCATTTGATTCAGGTGTGTTGAAGCAGGGTTGCATCCAAAACCTGCAGGACACCGGCCCCCGAGGACTGGGATTGAGGACCCCTGCTGTAGGTGGTCCGTGGGGCTCTTGGCATTCTTGGACTGTGCATGCTATGCATGAGGTCAAGAGTGTCCTGCCCACATTAAACCCCTCTGGGACAAAGGAGAACATTGAAGGTTTTTGCTGCAGGCTCTATGCAACAGATGGTTGGTTGCAGATGATCTTTGTTTAAATTTAAAGTTCAAGACTTTTTAATATATCGCATATCAGGGTTGTGACGTCTCCACATTTCTGTTAAAGCCCCCCCTCGGCCGCTCACTGTGCACAGCTTTTCTCACCCGTGTGAACTTGGAGCACATTTCCTCGGCCTCTTTGATCATTCCCGCCTTCAGCATGTACTTGGCACACTTGGAGTTGATGAATCTGTCGGCGGTGTCCAGAGCCTGGGCCTCGTCCATCCACTGGGCAGCCTCTCTGATGTTACCAGCATGCTGCAGGGGGGGGAAAGGGGTCAGACCACCACCGCAGCACAACTACGCTTCACAAACAGTCGCACAAATCAGACGCACGCGTTACCTTGTAAATCTTGGCTTTGATAAGGAAGAGCTCGATGAGCGTGGGCGTGCTGTCGATGGCGGCGTTGATATATTCTAGAGCCAGCGTCTGCTGGCCGATCATGTCATAGTGCTGCGCCAGGAAGTACTGCACCCACAGCAATGTGGTCGGAGGCTCCTCCTTCCCGTCGTCTGGAACAGCACAAGCAGAGCCTTTCATTAGGACGGTAACGAAACGACATTCACAGCTGCTTTAACGTCGTCTCGTCTGTTAGGATGCAACAACTGGACCGGAACAAATCCGTACACATGATTCATCATCTTGAGTTCACAAATGTTGTCCTCACCATTCTGGCTGAACATTCGGCAGCTTTTTAATGAAGTTTCATAGCTGACCACCAGTTCCTCTATTATTGCCACCTGCAAAGACAAAGAAATGACCTCTATTTATGCTTATTTTAAACATGGCCAAAGTTCAAAAAAGATCTAAACGCTCCACTTCAGACAGTTTTTTTAACTCCTGCAGAAGAAGCGATTTCCTTACATCATCATCCAAAGAGGAAACGAGCTAAAAACATGCCGTTTCATACAAATGCTGAGTTCAGGGGACTTACGAGGCCAAGAATAAGCTACGCAAGGATTATTTAGAATTATGAATCATGCAAAGCTACTCCAAGAATACAAATGTAGAGCTGGGAATAAGTGATGGTGTGAGGCTGTCATTGTGGTTTAGATCAGTCAGCTCCAGCAGCTGTGTTGTCACCTTTTCTTTGTCGTTGTACAGCGACTTGAGTGTGGTGAAGACGGGCGGGCAGCCTTTACTGAAGTTCATCCTCAGATACCTGTCCAGACACTCTCTGAACCTCTCGCCTGCAAAGAACGCAAAAAAAGTCCAAGTAAAATAAAGTTCATCTTTCCTGCGGAGCTTTAAAAAAGAGTTACAACTCAGAGGGAATCAGAGGTTGTTCTTTTATTCTGACGCTTCCTACCGGAGAGGAAGTTGAGGGGCAGCCGGCGAGGCACCAGCCCTTTGGGAAATTTCTCCCAGGCTTCTTCGTAGATTTTGTACCTCTCCTCTACAGTGCCTGGAAGAAGGTAAAAAACAGCTAAGAAATCAGCCTTTAATGTGGATATTTCAGCGGTCAGTGACGGCGAGGCTGCTCGGGCCATACTTGGCTTCAGGGCCTTCTCCAGGCCGTGGTAGTAGGACCAGTTCTCCGGGTTCCTCTCCAGCAGACGGTGGTAGACTTCTGTGGCTTCGTCTAGACGCTCCAACTTCAGCAGCAGCTCTCCTGCAGAAAAAATGTGCACGTCAAAGAAAGACGAGAACTCATGGCTGCCGGGACAACAAACCGTCTGCTCACAGAAATCTCTGAGGAGGAGGAGGAGGAGGAGGAGGAGGAGGAGGAGGAAAACCTTTTTTAATTAACCTCAGGATGCAGCCGGCAACTATAACCATATAAGACCTGTGCAGAAGTCACTGCACCGGCTTCCAGTTAGTTTTAGGATTTAAATTGACAGAAATGAGTCTCGTGCAGCTCTTTAACACTTCAATTGTTTCCTTAATTTTTAAATTACTTTATTGATTCACTTGCTTGAATGTGTCTGACTCATTATTTTGATGGTGTGGTAGCTGCCCTGGTCACTGTGCGGCACCCTGTGAACGACTCGTTACTTTGTTAAGGATGTGTTGGCACCCACCTCGCGTCTCCTCCACTGCCAGTTTATCGCAGATCTGCTTCTCGTAGTTGGACAGATGCTCGAGGGCCTCCTTGTGCAAACCTGCTTCCCTCAGCACCTGGTTCTGGTAGAGCAGCAGCTCGCTGTACTCGTAGTCCACTTTGTCTGGAGACGTCTGAACAGAGCACACGAAGAAGAAGAAACCCCCCCGTGAGTGAGCGCACGGTCGAGAACTTCCAGCAGGAGGACTTTGGTCGCTGCGCTTTATGGGAAACTCTGAATTAGTCAGTGTGCACGCACGGTCACACCGGCTCACTGTGTTACACAGATGGCACAAAGACAGGAAGCAGGCTGGTCTTATCAGGAGCACAGCAGAGTGAAAGAGTGAGCGCTGCTGCTTTTGTGACCGGAACAGCAGCGGCAGAAAAACAACGACCGGCCGGGAAGCTGCGAAGCGCTCGGCGTAACTCAGCAAGTCCGATATTTACAGCCTGTTATTCACCAGAGTGCAGTGCAATGCAGTGCATGGTGTCTGAAGTACACAAAAGAGTTAATATCCACAGCTTTGAAGCTTCTTTAGCGGCAGGGCTTCTCCGTGTTATTCCGCAAACTTTCCAAGCAGCAGGATTTATCGTCCAGCACTGCTGTGTGTGTTTGTGCTGCTGCAGGAAACACAGAAACTATGGAGACGGACTCGGGCACAGTGCCGTCACGGCAGCGTGTAGCCTAATTCGCCACAAAAGAAAGGGGGGGGGGTGCAAATTAGCAGCACAAACAGCAGCTCCGGTGGACAGGTCTTCCTCACGGCATCACAAACTACCCGCATTTAAGGACCAACCGGCTGTAACCACTGCGTTTAGTGATGGATAAGATGGTTTACATCAGCGCTTTCACAGCTCATGCAAAAATAGATTTAAAAATTTTTTTAATGCCACTTAGAGACAAAAACTATTCCTTAAGGATAGAGAGACAAGTTGGCTGGAATCTAAAACACGGACTTTTATTGTGAAACTTCTATACCAAACATGCCTCGTCTGCATTTGCAGTGCTGGGCTCAGCTGAACAGCTGCTTTTCACTTCATTGACACTTTACATAGTGTCTCACTACTAGCTAATTTTGGGTCAGCACGTGGCGTGGTGGTTAGCACTGCCGCCTCACAGCTAGAAGCTCTGGGTTCGATTCCACCTTGGCCCGGTTCTCCCCGTGTCTGTGGGTCTTCTCCGGGTTCTCCGGTTTCCCCCCACAGTCCAAAGACATGCACTTACTGATGCTAGGTTAATTGGTGAGTCTAAACTGCCCACAGGTGAGAGTGAATTGTTTGTGACAGGCTGCTGACCTGTACAGGTGTACCCTGCCTCTCGCCCAATCACAGCTGGGACGGGCTCCAGCTTCCTGAACGGGACAAGCGGAAGAGAATGGATGGATGGGTCCTAAATGTATGTCCTTCTCTCTAACCTGTTGTGTTTTCCTGAACTCCTCAATGATCTTCGCTGCCATCTCGTAGTCTTCCAGGAGGTGATAGGCGATGGCGTAGCCGATCCAGGAAGCCCGCTGGGCCGGACGCAGCTGCAGCAGCTGGTACCGTGTCTCCTGCAGAAAGAGGATGCATCAATGTTCTCTAAAGCCCAAGTGATCTCAAACCTGAAGCACTGCTGGGAGGATCAACGAGGAGAACGTGATTGTGCTGACTCATGGCAGTGACACCAGGATGTTGCCAGCCGGCTCAGAGAGAACTAAAATTAACACCTAACACACTCCTGACTGGGGGCCCCTCCCTTCCCTCTCATCCATAGTTTTTAATCCCTTCAGCCAGACTTTCCTCCTGCCATTTCATACCTCTCACTATAAAAGCTTCTAAATCCCAGGAGAGCTGCTCTGCATTGTGAAGACTGACTGCAACCTGATATCTGAACGCGGATTCGTCCGGTCCTCCCTAAATCAGCGCGACAGCTGGGAGCGTGCGCTTCAGGAAAGTTCTTCCGACAGACTTCATCTCCTGTGGACAAACTTTTCAGCGAAACCTCCCAGCTTTTGATGAAGAGCGTGTATACATTCCTCCTCTGACGCCCTCAGGCCGCTCACCCTGTAGCCCTCCAGGTCTCTCATCTGGATCTGCAGCAGGGACAGGTCCCGGAGGATCTGCAGGTTGTCCTTGTCCCACTTGAGAGCGTTGCGGTAACACTTGATGGCCTCATCGTACTTCTTATCTGAGCGCTGCAATAAACCGTATACATGCCAGCCTGGGATGGGGGGGGGGGGCAGTTAAGGAAGATCACAACACACTTCACATGATGCAACCTGAAAGTGTCAGGTCGAGAACATCACAGCCCAGTGGACCTCCAAGGCTGGTTTCAGGTCAAAAGGAAGTCTGCTAGCAAAGGTGCAACATTTCAGCATGAACACGCAGCAATGGTGAAAGCACACTTTGTATAAGTAGACACATTCATATCAGTTTAAAACCAACAGGGAGATTAAAAGTGTTTGGTTGAGTTTAACAGTTGCATCTCTGCACCTATTGTTCATGTTTGTTTATTAATGTGAAAATAAAAATACTGCTGCCCCAGGTTTGAAGCACCTTCGGCATGTTTGCTTTGTAATCCGACAAGCGGGACGCTGGACTGACCCCGTGTCAGCCCTGAGCATCAGCACTGTTTCCACTGAAGATTTAAGGCATGAGCTTAGTGTCTGTTAGACAGCTTAACGTAAATAAACGATCCATCATAATTCTAAGCTTATGCAAAGCTTCTGCTCTTTAAAAGACGACTTCCTGTATCAGCACACATGCCCCAAAATAATAATAAGTGAGGAAGCTGAAGAGATGCCAGTGTGTCTGCAGAGGGACACTCTGATGATTTTAGGTGGGGCTTATGCTCAGTTAGACCTTATTCACTCTCAGAGAGGATGCACTCACGCTGCTCCGCTACACAACGTGAAGCACATCAAGGTCCTTTTAACATCACACAAACACATTTTTCAACCATTCTGCAAAGAGACACTGTGAAATGCTCAACGTGACACCTGCTTAGCCCAGAGCACGTCTTGAGAGGATGTAGTGCTGCGCATAAGGATACAGACGTGGCTCTTGAGGTCATTGCGCAGGCCTCTTCTCACCAGGTCGTACGCCTCCTCCTTCTTCCCTAAACAGTTCAGGGTCAAGCCCTTCATCGCCAGGGTCTCTGCAGCGAGAAGAGGATGCATTACACGAGTGAAGAATTTATACAGATTTTTCCCCCCAGTTCTCCATACAGGGACATATTTGCTGCTTACCTCCATGCTCGGCAAACTTGGGATTGGACAGGATTTGTTTGCAGAACTTGAGCCCATTTCTGTACTGTTTGTGTTCGTAACATCGCTGCGAGGGGAAGGACAGAGGAAGCACATGAGGGCAAAGTGACTTTAAAGCAGGCCAGACCTGTATTCTTGCATCTATTAGTTTATTCAGCACTTTAATCCTGACTGCAGTGGTTCACTTTTCTGCAGGAAACACATTACAGGGTTGGCAACATTTACTTCTGCGTGACGCACACCTTTGCATTGTTTAAGCACCAGCGCAGGTCCAAATATCGGAGGGACCGAGGAGCCAGCAGACCAACAGGAATGCCCTCACAAGGGCAGGGAAACCAGTCGTTCCTTCTGTTTGCTTCTCTCCTGCTTTCTTTGCTCACATTTAAACTTAGCTGCACTCAGTGAAGCAGTCGTTACATTTTAGCCTCTTTTTCTCTTCACTGATAAAATCCCAGATTTAATTGTTATTCACCCCCACAAAAATTCAGGAATAAAAAGACACAAATCATCGGTCACACTGCCCAGCGCTGTGTGTACCGCACACTTATTATTGGCACGTCAACTCTTGAAAGTTGTAGTCATGAACTACGAGAGGCTCCCTGCAGTACAGCAGCCACATTGTTCTTTGCATCTACAGTTTCCTTCCCAAAATATTAGAAAAGCTCTGCAGGCTGGTCCCATGAAGCCTGTTTTTAAGCTGGTGGTCAGAGTTAAGCTGGCAGATGGCACTGCGTTGTACCACCAGCAGCTCCACAAACAGTGAAAAAACACACAACGTGACGTCAGCGCCACACACGGGTGCCAAAGTTGGTTACAAAATTAAGTAATTCACAGCTGAACGGTTACGCGACCGGCCGAGACGCTCGTGTCCCGCCTGCTGCTGGACTGTGAGGCTTCGTCTTCACACTGTACTCGACATTAACCCTATTAAAAGGGCAACGAGACTAAATCTGTACGTGCTGCTGCAAAAACAGCTGTTCAGGGGTGGAACAGATGTCAGGGCTTTCCTGCATAAAGGCTTTTTGAAAAGAGGATGATGATATGGAGATGTGTCACTTTTCTGCTGTTTTGCAAAATGCAAGCTTTAAGTATTTACTTCCCTTTACAGGCAGCTCAGTTTGTCCCAGTGTGGTGCGGCTATGTGGCACCTCACAGCTGCCTTTAGCAGAAACCACAGTGCCCAATCCCTTTGTGTAATAAATGCATTGAAAGGAGGCGCAGCGAGTCTATGCAAAACCAATTACAGAGCCGGCTGTCTGCAGTACCTGCCGTAACACATTAATGTATACAACACAAAAGGCTGAAGCAAAGTTCTGTTTCATTTGATATTTTGTTACCAGGATGCGTTTTTACTGCAATTGTATATCAGATCCAAATATGTGTTATTGGTCTCCTCGGTTACTAATAACTGGCCCTGTTTGATTGTAGATCAACAAGCCATTTTTGTTTTTAACAGTACGAAACAAACTTTCCTAGAAGTGAAACTGGAAATGATGATTTCTCCTCCTCTTCTGAGAGAAAAAGAAGTCATGGAACAGAAGCCAGAGTTCAGTGTCCGATGTGTGGATGCATTTAGAGAAATAAAGAACACATTAGGTTTCCTCTAAGAAATACCAGACGGGAGCAGGCACCAAACACCCAGCGTTCTTTATTTTAACCATTTTAAGTTGCTTTTCTGTGTAAAACAATAAGAAGTGAGTCCTCTCAGATATTCTGTGTACTTTTAGCAACATTAACACCAGCAGCTGTGCTGTCTGAGCGTATTCTCTACCAAAATAACTCGCTTTGAGAAAGCCCGTCAGAGATTTCAATTTCAATCACACATCTAAAAGCACTGATTTCAAATTAAAATCACAGTAGATTTTAATTTGAAAGCGGTAACGAGGAAGACCCGACTCACAGGAGTCACTTCTCACTCGTGTGAACTCACCGTCATCACAGACGGCGCCTCAGAGAAACAGCAATTAGTTAGATTAGATAAAACTTTATTTAGGTTCCGTCAGAGCAATTAAAGAACAATCACACTAAACCACAGCCCTTCCCACAAAAACACCACCTATAACAAAGACAAAGCACTCCAGCAGTTTGCTGAACTCTATGAGCTTTTACCATCGCTGATGAGGGAGCTGTCACTCACATACAAGCCTTCTGTGATAGGTGGAAAATCTGTGGACGCATATCAGCTGGACAGTTCTGCACTTTTTCCTTTCAGCCCGTTTTCATATATGTAAAATATCCTCCACTCTTAACCACGGCCTCACCAAACGCCGCCTTTCACAAACACCCGGTGTGGAAAAAGTCTGCGAGGGACAAGCAAACGTTTCAAATCAAACCAGCAGAAATAAACACCCTCCTTCTGTTTTCTCTGGGTGGATGATGGATGAAGCTGCTCCCTGCACACAGTCATTTCACATTTGATATGGTGCATCTTCCCTTACTTTAACAACCCTTTATGCAGAAGTATCTGGGCTGAGTGCATTCAAAGACCCCACCTGCAGCAGGTTCGACACCTGAAAAGTGCAGATGAGCGTCGTAGTACAAAGAGTGCATATACTGCACCATCTTTCTGCAGCGTACTTAACAGATGCACTGAACTGCAAATTCAAACGCATTAACGAGACTGCAATAAAGACCTAATGAAAACCACCGTTACATCAACATTACTGGTACAAAGTCCAGAAGAACAGTGTGTTTGTGCATCCTGAAACCACAAAGTGGAAACTTATCCACATCAACTGCCATTCAAAGGCCAGAGCGCTGCCAGCTTCCAATAATGCGCTCGGGAATGCGCTCTGGGAAAGCAATAATAACGAGGGGTGTGGTCCGCTCCCGACTACAGCCCGAGAGGGGCAAACCTTGCATCAGGTCCACGTCGCTCCTCCTCCTGCAGCAGCAGGAGTAATAACAGTCATTTCATTCCAGTTTTCCTGCATCGCCACCAAATTATTTCAAAGTTCTTGTTAACTGTGAAAAAGACCTAAAGTCCATCTCACTTCATTACAGAGCTTCTGCTTAAAATGATGTTCACGGCATGAGAAATGTTTACTGCGATTGTACAGAATTAAAGCCTGCAGCGCACAAAGCATAACAAGAATGTCTCTACTTGTTAGCTGATGACGTAACCACTGTTTCTAAATTAAGCTTCTACTGTGCTGGATGAGACTCCCGTCTCTTTTTTTAATTGACCCGAGCCCTCAAACACTAATCAGCTGTCATTTTCATCCTCTTTGGTGTTTTTATTAGTGCCGTTTAAAGACTCGCAGCCCCGACAGCAAATATTTGAATGCTTTAGAATAGAATCAGGATAAACTGAGACTTCTGCTCGGGATCAGGACTTAGCAAGTAATCCAAATCGCACAATATCAGTGACTAACCTCGTCCTGCAGACGGTCAGAATTTTTGCACAGTTTTGTTTGATATGGTAAGTATGTAGCTAGTTTTTTTTAACAAATCAATTTTGCTATAAATGATAGTCAGCAGCTCCAGGAAAAGCTATGCACCCACTCAGGAATGCAACAAGTTAAAACCACTAACTTGTGAAGTTCAGGTGCAGATCTCACAGGTTTGTTTTCTGTGCCAGAGCTCCACGGCTGCCAAATAAACACCCACTAAATCCCAGCTGAGCCCCTGACTTTCAAAACAATTATGTTTATCTGATCCAGTTTGTGACGCTGAGGTCTCCACAATTCCTGGAACGTGTTATTAAATGCCCATGCAGCGGTGTTTGGTGACACACAGTGACAGGCACCGGGCATGGCTGGGGGGGGGCAGAGGACTTGTTCTACATATAGAAAGTTAACGTCAAATCCTGAAAAATACTGTGGCCAAGTGTGTGTGTGATCACACTTGTGGCCCACAAAACCACGCGCAGACAGAACATAAACAGCCCAGCAATGGAGGGGCTTACACGCGGAAGAAAGGGAGGGATGGAGCAGCAGCAGCCCTGCGGGCCTGCAGATTTGCTGACACGGTCACACCGGTCCTCCCCGGGCTTCCAGTGGGCTTCATACATCAAACACACCCACGTCGACCTATGCCAACTTCCACGGTTGATGATGGCGGAGCCTGCACGCCCCCCAACTCAGAGGTTACGACTGACATTTGCTTAAAGTCTTATACACCAGGTTGTGTAGCTAGGTAGCGTTAGCCGATTAAGTAACGCCAAGTGGCCTTGCAAGCAGGTCAGCATGGCACACACCTGGCAAGGCGAACAATCCGGCTACGATTACAGCAGCTTTGCGTCCAGCTAGTCACTAAAATGCCATAACATTCACAACACTGAGTGAGAAGCCAAGTAGGTGCAAGCTAACTCCGCAGCACACGCGGCTAACGAGTTAGCCGTCGCTGAAAGGAGCGCTAACCTGCTGTTCCCAGTGCTGCGGCCTGTCGCAGAGAAACCGGGAACACCGACTCGTTAACCCGCCATCTAGGTGCTACAGTATCATTTAATCACGGCGGAAGCGTCTGTCGGAATAACATCAAAGCCACGAACAACCATTTGGGTTGTGCGCCGCAGTGACAGCGCACATCGGGGGCCAGGCTAGCCGAGCTAACTCCATTCAATGATGCCATTTTGCTAGCAGGCTAACCGCTACCAGCCGGAGAGCTCCGGCGGGCACCGGAGCGCCGCCGACCGAACTCCAAAGTCGGCGGCTGTCGCAGGGCAGCCCCTTAGAAACTAACTCACCAAGATCCTCTTGAAGAGAGCGTTCTCCTTCGGCGGCAAAGTAACTGTCGGCATGGTTGCAGTTGGGATCAGTTTCCCCCCTCGACCTCAGCACATGTAGCTAAAGTTAGCCCGGGTAGTCAAGACGAGTTGAGCGCTGTTTTTTTTTTGTGTTTTTTTTTTTTTTTTTGGCCCTGGCTCGCCTGCTTCGGCCGCCCCGCTCGTTTGCCCCGTTTTCTCTTTTCCCTCCCTTCCCC